>JAYMFT010366267.1:0-38056 GCA_038088735.1 Panulirus argus
TATATATATATATATATATATATATATATATATATATATATATATATATATATATATATATATATATATACTGCAAATTACAAACACAAAATGGCTTCACAATGAAAGATCCTCCCAATAGAGAACCACCTTAATAAGCTCGGCACTCAATTTTATGCTACAGCACCAGACCCCTTTCATCCAAACTCCTCTTTAACTACCAACCCCCAGGTAGAAATGAAAAAAACACCCCTACCTCACATTTTCATAACCCCTACTAAATGACTCTTCTATCTCTAACAAATATAACACTGACACTGCAAGTACACAGTGAACTAATTCAGTAAACACTTAACAACCAACCTCTTAATTCAGTCTACACTCTAACCTAGCAAATAGACAACCAGGAGAAACCACATTCTCTAAAGAAATACAAGTCACTTATTCCCTGTGTGAGGATTTGAATTTAGTGGCTAGCTGCAGGGCACGCGAGTCGACGGGTATTGTTGACGAAAGGCGACTTAGAAAGGACAATACTCGTTGATGTGTTCGCAAGGACGGAACTCTGCTGGGTTTGCAGGTATGTCAAGGCTGTCAGTGTTAACTGGGTGATGCAGGAAAGGATATAAGGTGTGCTGATGATAAAGTGGGAAGTCTGTTCATGAGAGGTAACCTGAGTGGACCAAGTAACGAGACACAGGTAGTCTCGTATGGTAACCAGATTGTGATTGGTGTGAGCCGAGTGGAGAAAGGCCTGACAGGTGCTGTGTTGGGAGAAAATCGAGGCAGTGCTTTGATAAGTACATGTTGGTAGTACTGAACCATGTGCTGTATGTAAATATCTTTGTGAGCAGTTGTGGTAAAGTGTTTCTATTTGGAGTTAATTTCTTTACTGTATGTTAATAGCTTCTTTAAACAGTTAGGAAAAATTTTTCAATTCGGAGTTAATTTCTTTATGTAAATATATTCTGTGAGCAGTTCAGGTAAAGTGTTTCTGTTTGGAGTAATTTTCCTACTGTAGCATTAGCAATGGCTGTAAATGTAAGTTTTGTAAACCCTGCCTATTGTTTGTACACCCCAGCAGGAGATTTGATCAGTATTTAGAGGACCGTATTGGTTTCTCTGTATTGAGCGCTAAAGGTGAGCCCTAAGACAAAGAAGAGCAACTAAAGCCCAGCACATTACACCTGGACATCACCCAGCACTATAATACAATACTACAAACACTGTTCTAATATTTCACAAGACCATGCCCCATGTTACAACTACCATAAAAAAAACACCAATCGCTTATGATAACTGATTCTTTCCCTACACGTCGAAGCTTTGGAACTCTCTACCTTCCATGTCTTTCCCAATAACTATGACCTGGCTCATTTCAAGAAACAGGCTTTTCGCTTTCTCAAAACTTTGTAAATGCTTTACATGTCTTTTTTCCCCCTTTGTCAATTCTCTCTATATTTCAATTAGAGCCCGGCCTTGATGCGGACTTTTGTCCGTGACTGGAGCCTTCAACATTAAAAAAAACTTATTACTTAATTGCCCAGCTCCCTGCACGAAGATGCACACACAACATTACAAAACTTCATGACCTATGGTTCCTACTGGTGGATGTGGCTAGCTCATAAGTGCTGCATGTTGCAGGACTCTATGCAGGAGGTATGTGATTTGTCAACCAGCTCTTAGGATTGAGTGTAGACCAACTTCCACAACTAAGATTCTAACCTATGCAGGCTCAACCCTGGGTGGCCCATGAGTTAGCAACGTTAACCACTACAATACTGAGGTCTATAAATGGTAAAAGTAACATTCATTTTTGTTATATTCATAACCATCATATATTCATTCAGTTTCAGTCATTCATTTTTAATTTCATGTCTAACTACAGTGCGCGACTTACATGCGTACAGCATCTCAGTTCACACAGCCTCAGACATATCCAGTCTGCTAGTATGAATATGAATATATACAAAACTTACTGTTAGTACTTCCATACTTTTTGCTTTGCACATCGTAGATTCTCTCGGTGAGATCAGTCTCTCTATTCTCCCCACCATCATTCATAAAATACACCGATTAATCCCATATAACTTAACACGTACACTCAAAAAACTTATACCTCTGTAATTTGAATATTCACCGTTGTTCCCTTTTCCTATATGCAAACCACCTGCTTTGATTCTCTCACTTTGCATACCTCCCTACCCAAAAATAACTAACATATGCCATCCAATCACCAATCACGATCAACAGTCCTTCAAAGTACTTACTCCAATTACTCTTCACCTCATCTCAGTCTTTTAATATTTCCCACTTCAACCATGCTCCCATTTGTTTTCTTGTTTTTCTGACACTGTTAACTTATGTCCAAAATATTTTCTTATTCCCTCTGAAATTTGCTAATCCTCACTCACCCAAACTCTCAATTTCCCTCTTTTTCTTACCCTACACACTCCTTTTGACTTCCTTCTGCTTTCCATTGTGCATCTCCTAGTCACATGAACTCCTTCCCTGCAAATAACGCCCATAGCTACTTACTTTCTTCATCTCTCCACTCATTAACCTTTCTCATATGCTCGCCTCCCACTTATCACACACTTCTCTCGCAGTGTTAGCACTACTTTAAACACCTCCCATTCTTTACTCCTCTATCTTCCTGTATCCTCATCTTTTGCTAATTTACACTCCATATCTCCTGGTATCTCTTCACACAAGCCTCTTTTCCAAGTATAATGGTACGTATAAGACAGCAGACTAACCGATCAGCAAAGAATCCTGTTAGAGCTCCGCCGATCATGCCGCCGATGCAATAGATGGACACCATGACGGAGATGAGAGCGGTGACTCCCGCCTCTGTTAGGTACGTTTCACTTCGCTCATAAGTTGTCGCGTTCATCCACTGCTCTATGAGCTGCAGGAAGAAAGAAAAACACGTCATGAGACCATCAGTACAAGACACTCTTTTTGAAGAAAATACATTGGTCTTAATAAAACATTCGACAAAAGAAAAACTTATAATAATAAAGCACAGCAGTACTACAGAGCACGTAGTTGGAAGGGAATCTCGTCCCAGGAACTGTAAAAGAATTAGGTTACGGAATATGGTCATTTGAGGCGCCATCCAATGATGGTGTCACTAGTGCAAAAGTACGTGTGTGACACTGAAATAGGGTTGGATTGAGGATGTACAATTCACGGATTTGAAGATTGTTGGAAGCAGAGGTGAAACATACATGTAGTGAGAGGATAAGGTTTCGAGAGAAGGCCTGGTCAGATGTATTATGAGGGCTTGTGACGTCTGCCTAAGCGATAAACTGATAATGGATAACGATAAAATCAGTAAACTTGACACAAGTTCATGACTTACCCTTAAACGCTACACTAGGAAAATGTTTCGTGTTTCAAAACTTAGTTTAGTCCCCCATACACCATCATTATTAAAGAAAACGTAGTTTATAGATAACTATGCCAAGTATTTTGTAACCAATAATGTTTTTCATTCATTACGATTCGAAAGCCACTTTGGTGTGGGAAGCATCTCAGTCGAAGGCATTGTTTCAATTGAAGTATTATTATTATGATATCCATAATTACTGTATGACTGCACATGTTTAATCGGGACGACTATCAGAATATATTAAAAAAAATTGCCGTAACGGATTCAAAGGAAAATTCCTCTAAAGACGTGTTGAATGAACTGACCTTTTTTGCCATGAAATTGAGTAATTTGGGATGAAGTAATCCACCATACTTTACACATCACACATCTACCTTAGAGTACACAACACAACAGTTACACATGGGCCACCCTGTGCCAGTAATGGCACCCCGAGCGCGTACACTCGACCTCTACTAGTAATGGCAATCCGTGAATGTCAAACTTAATCTTAGCGAATCTCTACACACACACACACACACACACACACACACACACACAACTGACCTTAACCTAAGCAAATTCCGGTCTTATGGAGAAACAGTTCCATATCGACATACAGAAACCAAGGATTGCTCTGGACCCGACTTCTTGAGGCGCACTCACTTCTGGCATTACATCATAAATTTATTCGTGATAGTTAATTTACTGCTATATCATGAGGAAGCCATTTTCTTCCCCGGGTATTTGGTATGAGTGTGTATGTTGCACCACTGAGCGTTCATATTAACTTCAAGACAAAAGCGGGATCACTGGGCACCAAGCAGTTCACGCGAACCCTCCAGTACTTGCATTACCTTAGCAAGTAAATGATAAAATCCAGCAACCAGCGCACGCAGTAATGATTACTGTGGTATTCAAACCGAACATTATAAGTATATAATGAATCATGACAAAAGAGACTTGTTTTGGGATAACAAGTCAAGAAAATAGTCTTTCTTCTAGCGTTTGAGTGTATCGTATCTACAAACGAAGATTTCGCTACAACGTGAGTTTGCCGTTATTGTTACAAACTTACTCGTTTACTGCCTAAAAGAACACTGTATGATACTGTAATAATACTAAAGCCGTCTAGAATAATCTACTGGGTTTCTAGACCAAGGAAAACAGCACCAAAATAAAATACATCCAAATATAGTAACTGTGCTCCTCAACACACACCCCTAAAATGCTACCCGGTGATTGGCTGAGAGGACGGGAGGTGTTGCCAAGGGAAACGGTGCCTCGCTCCCGCGTCTGGCAATGCTACATCTACATGCCACCACCTACAGATAACCCTGAACTTGTTTAACTCTTGTAGTTATTTGGTATATCTCTGTTCTGTTATGTCACTGGAAACTGAGACTGAGAAAGCCAGTCCCCTTGCCTTTGTAAGAAGGTGAATCCTTCAGTATATAATAATTCCTTACAGTCTAAACGATTCTCCTCCACAGCTACGCAGCCTTGACATAGTCTGTATGTACGTGCATCATAGATTTTTGTGTTCACAACTATTCAGTCAATTTAAATGGAAAATTTAGTCAACACGGTATCCCTTACCCCCAAACTGTGAAGACGCGCATATCGAAAAACACTTTGACGGAGTCTTCTCTCAGATTAACCGATTCTTTTAATTGTCAGGACAACTTTCATATTAGCTTGGGTTATGTTCTGAAAACTAATTTCATCGAGCAATGCTTTCAAGTCTTTCTGTTTGTGTATGTGCACGCTTGTAAAATTCCTTATACCTGCGCGCACAACCAGATCATCTGATGTGTTATTTCGAATGTGTGTGATTACTATTTACTGGGAGAGGATTTTTCACCTGTGTTGCCTTGTCTCTACCGTGCATAGGAGTATAAATACCAATGTCTTTATTCCTTCGCGCGCAGACACACACACACACACAATTATTGACCAATCTCGAGAGGAGGATGAATTCCTAGATTGGGTATTTGTTAATACGGTCTCTTTTGACCCTCTTGATATGAAAGAGGCCTATTATTTCCAGGTACTTTTGGTGGTGTTTCCAGTTTTTATCAATTAATCTAAGCTTTATTCTTCCAAGAACCACAACTGAGCATATCTTTCATTTTCCAGTCCTCTAAAACTGTTAAAACTTCCTAAGTACAAAATCAAGCTGACGTGTGCCGTCATACTATCAGTTGATTGCCGGTGTTTGAGAGGTGAGCACGTACATTTAAATGACACAAGCTCATGCTTTGTATTGATTTTAGGTGGCAGTAAGAAAAATCAAATATCAGATGGAAGAATATCTAACTGTGAACTACCTTAAATGTTTCCGTGCATATAGTTACACGTGTTGTGCAGAAACGGTCGAGCTTTTTTTTAATGTGGAACTGTTTTCATATAGATAAGAACAAAATCTCTTATCTTTCCTTCAAACCATTTTCACATCCAAGGACTGTTACTAAGAGCGCTCGTGACCACTGCCAAATGTGCCAAGCGGGGAATGCAGGATATTTATATTCACATACATAACCATCCTAACCAGGATTAAACGACCTGTGTACGCCGAGGACACCTAGCTGCCTCGTTAAATACAGTGAGAAGCATGTTCCTAGTCCTGTTGCTCCACCACACATGCCGCTTCATTACTGGCATTCAACCATCGCGCTTTACATTAACGTTGTTTAAATACTAGATAGGAATTCGCTAGGATTTCCTGAGCTGAGCATCATTGGCTTTGCATTATCAGCAGAGGAACTAACATTCATAATCGACATACAATATGTAAGTAGTTTTATATGATTTAACACACTTATGTCACGTCTCTATATCGGTTATAACTGCCTTGCCAGTATGATTTTTCTGTTTAACATAAGTGACGTTTACAGCTTTACTAATAATAGCATAGGGCCTAAACGAAACAAATTCCATGTTGAAAATTGATACGTGTCTTTTATTACAATGCATTTCGCCAGCATAATCAGAAGAGGCCCCCATCTGCCAGCACGGAGCGGAGATGAGATCACAGCACAAGAGCTGGTCTGGCGACAAGATGATATTTATAGCAATACACATGTATGCGTCTGATTTTTCTTTACACAGTTCAAAAGAATAATATTCATGTGTCAGTTCCTCTTGGGTGTAAACTCGGTTCCTTGATGATGTAAGAGCTTATTTAATCTATCCATGCTGCTATGTCCTTTGAGTTCTGAAATCAGTTTTTTACAAACGTGGGTAAAAACACACACGGATTGTGTTGATGATTTGCCTAGCCTGTCTAACAGATTAATGTATTCATTATTCGTGTTATAGCTTAGGAAATGTAACAAAAAAATTCGGAGCTGATGGTCAGTATACTGGTAATGAAGGGCGAGTAATTGGTTCTGATAGCTGAAAAGGGAGCAAGGAGACTGAAAATCAAGTTCTATTTGCTTCCGAGTCTCAGGCAAAACTCCACATGCGTTATGGGAGATCACGCTGTCGTTCACTGATATTTGCGGGTACTATAATCATATAACCGTATAGGGAGGTAGGCTAATACCTGTTCGCATATAATTTCGGCTATTTACTCTCCCTTATGCATCTTTTCTGACGAACCTGTGTATCAGTTTGTTATTATGCATTTAACATCGCTGTTTATGTGGGGACGCAGCTTTGCGCATGTGGGACCTCAACACATACCTTTGCATGTGGGACCTCAAAACATACCCTTGCATTTATGACATACTGGCTTTTCAGTATCCCACTACTAAAAAGTTGTATGATTGAGTGTGTTGTTGGAAGAAAACTAAGATACGAAGATTCAGATGAGATTTTACGGATAATCGAGGAAGTGATCTAGGAAATAACCGTCTTTCAATAAACACATCTGAAACTATGTTTTCGGGATAACATTCGTCTTACTGCTGGCAAGTTTTGTGGAACTCTTGATGTCAGTCGCTTGGCAGACGAACACAATAAAGGTAAAGGTCTTGTGTTTAAAATACTGTCAGTCAACCTATTCTTAATCTGAACAAATTCCTAAGAATATTGGAGCTAAAAAGGCTTTACCAAGCACTTCTGTTTCCCTTGGATGACAATGCGCAGCGTTAGAACGGCTTATAGATCAGTCCTTGGACCCAACACTGGTAATAACTGCTCGTCTTCGTTCCGCTGAACTTCTGTAGCTTATCATACTTCTTTAGACCACCATACTTTTCTAGCCCATCATGCTTCTCTATCGCACCTTACGTCTTTATTTTCCATCCGGTTGGTAAGAATTATATAACAGCTGGTAGTAAACTTGTACAGACAGGTTTATGCTACACTAAGCGAGTCTCGCATAGAAACCGGTTATAGTGTATTCTTACACTGGCATAAAGGCAATGCTAAGCGTCTCTACCGAGGGTTCGCTTAAGTGGAAAACTAAATCTTCAGCTTCAGTCCCGAGGCTCGTGTCCGTCATGATGAATTTTGGCGTTTACTCTCAAAGCCACTTGACCTACGGGAAATCTGTCACATTTCTTGACGACTTAACCGAAAGATACTTGGAAATCTAGCTTTAACTGGTGTAATTCTTTGCACTTTTTCGTGACACAGTAATAAGTAGTGCAACAGATTAGTGTCCTGGGTTATGAAAACTAAACAATGTGGACAGTGTGCCGTGGCAAGGGTGGAGGCAGGTTTTAATGCGTGAGAGTGAGTGTGGTGTTGTAAGAGCAGTGGCGTCAGCTGTGAACTACTGTGGTAATATAATGTATGTGATGTTGAAGGGGATGAAACTAAGCGCTGGAGGACGTTGAAAATGCAAGTAGTTGGCAAGCTCAGAATGCGATGGTTGGTTTGTTTGTTTGTTTGTTTGTTTGTTTGTTTGTGTGTATGTGTGTGTGTGTGTGTGTGTGTGTTTTACGGGAAGAGAATTTTACACTTGTGTTGTCCCGTCTCTTAAATTCATGAATACACACACCCAAACTTACGCCACGCACCATTCATCGACAGCTTCAAAGGGAAAGATGAACAGCTGGGTTGGCTATGAGCCAATTGCCCGGTCTGAGACTCGAACCCAAGACCGTTAGACTGGTAGTTAGCAACGCAGGCCACAAACTTCAGTGTATATCACTGTATGTAGTTAAAAGTGTGTGGGGAACTGGATGTAGAGTCGGGAGGAACTATGTGTATGGTACTTACAGTGAGCGGAGCGTTGACCACCCCCAGGTTGTAGCCATGCTGGAAAGCCGAACCGAAGGCGGCGGCCGAGATGGCGAACGCCAGCCGAGGATTTAGTCCCTGGAAAGAAAATATAAATATATATAATCTCCCAATATTGTAACTACACAGCATTAGTTTATTCATAACTTACATATGACTACAGATCATAATCAAATTTTAACACTTAAAACTGTTTCCATACTGACAATGCACAATACTTTGTGTACATTACACTTTTGAAATTTGAGAATATATAATCACCTAATAATATAAAAGAGAAGGTGCATATTCGCCGGACAATTCACTGTCTCGAGACACGTCTCGCTCTGTCACCAAAAGGTCGTGTATTACCCTGCTTAACCGGCCCCTAACTCCCTAACCAACTTGCAACCCCGTCGATTTGACCATTTCGCACAAACCCTTCTATTACCCACGAGTTATCCATTCCATAAATACATAAAGCAAAAGCTATAACCAGTGTTAACTTTGCAATTCTAATCGTAGAGCTTTTCCACCGACATTACACTTTAAAAAGTAAAAAGAAGACTGGTGCTTGGGGGTTGGTTGGGTAGGGCCTGGAGAGGGAGTCCAGACGCTCAGGGCTGGCGGGCAGAACTATGTAGTCGGCCTTGAGTTAACAGTTAGTCCCGGGAGGATCAATTTCTTTTTTTTTTTTCCATACACACCTGGTGACACAAGAGGGTTGAGCCAGCAACATTATACGATAACGTACAGTGTGTTCTGTGCCGGCTTGAGACTTGGTTAACTAGGCAACAGACGAGGAAAACGACAGAGAATTTGCAACTCCGGAAATGTCGTAACGTAATGGCGGAGTGACATATTACGACGAATTTGCATTTTTTACATATATATATTTCGTGAAGAATTACAGAACTTTTAAGTCCTAGAAAACATACAGCTGTAGTCTGCCCGCCGTTGGAAGGTTACAGCTGTAATCTGCCAGTCCTTGGAAGGCTACAGCTATAGTCTGCCAGTCCTGGGAAGGCTTCATTTGTGCTGCCTTCTAAGCCTGGGGACAGTAAACGCTGGCTACCTTTCACTTTGATAAGAGTAATTCCTAATCCTTCGTTATCTTCCGTACAACCCTGTCTTTCTACGCACCTACAACCCTGTCTTTCCATGCATTTCCAACGCACGACTATTAAAAAGCAGGATATTTACACAACCTGCTGTTAAACAGCCAAGTCAATGATTTTACCCCAGGATGAAGTGGGTAAGCACTGCATGCGTATAGGTCACCTTGTCAGTTACTTTGCCCTTCAGACGGGCAAACTGTTCATCGGCTAACAAAAACAAAAGCTGGATACGAACTCCAGGAGGGAAAATCAAGTTGGTGTTGCCGATTAGATTTAGGGAGTTGGGTTTGCAGATGCCTAGCGAGAGGTGGTTGGTAAGTGTGACGAACGCCAGACTAGTGTGAGGGGGTGCCATATCAGTGTGAGAGGGAGCCAGGTCAGTGTGACAGTTGTAACGATCAGCGTGAGTGCGCTTAATCGGTGCTGTGTCAGCGCCGTCAGTGTGAGGAGTATACGAGGGAGTGTGCAGGTCAGTGTGACAGTTTAAGTTGGGTGTGTGGGATGATAGTTTTGTGTAAGGGAAGTGTGAGGGTGTCAGGGCAATGTGACAAGTGTAAGATGTGTGGGTGAGGCAGCGAGGTCAGCTGTTGGTGCGTCTGGATCACGAGACAGGTGCAAGTTTTATGTGGAGTGCAACGTCATAGCCATAAGGAAATACTGGGTCAGAGGGAGGGGAGTGAGTGCCACATGCTGGGTTCTAGGATAGGGTGACATGCTGGGTGTTGGGTTAGGGCCACATGTGGGCACTAGGATAGGGCCACATGCTGGGTGTTAAGTTAGGGCCACATTCTGGGTACCGGGTTAGAGCCACACGCTGGGTGGCTTTGGGTTACAGGCTGGGTGCCAGGCTGAGGCCATACGGTGAGTGTGTTAAGGACACATGGTAGCTGCCAGGTACTCTCCATCGTGGTACATGTTGGCATCATAGAGCTGTACCAAACCACGACATCTTCCCAGATTCACTCCTAACCTTATGAGCAGTCAGCAGAGAGTTTTATACGTACCCAGGAAGCAGTAAGGTATGAAAAGATAATACAACCTTAACATACAAGTAGCTTGGCCTCCTTTAATATATCTACAAACACCAATATCTCAGTGAATATCAGAAGCATTCGTTAGTTTGGCTAAAACTTCTGAGATTCAGATGAAGATATGCCGTTTGTTTTATATTACTAAGCGTTTTCGGTTGCACAGAGCGCCTTTCCTTAAAAGGTACTCTTTTCATTTGGATCAGCCACAGTTGTGCATGTAGTAGTTATAGTTACTGCAAGAGGTTTGAAGAGACCCGGCCTCGATATATTTCTGACTGCAGTTGTTGGGAATGATTACACTCATGCTAAATCACCACGGCATAAGATATGGTTACGTAATAACACGCTAGCAAACAATTGTGTCTCCTCTCCAAGGTACACCGGTGGCCTAGGCTGCGCGGGAGTGTGTGGCTGACAGCCAGGCGGGTCCCTCGTGACACTCGCGTCGGGGCCGCTGCTGCTATGCGCAACGTGCGTCAGGTAGCGATGGGTGAATGAATACTGCCAAAAGCCGCATAATCCCACAGCAAAAACTTTATGAACATGAAATCATCATCAGACTTCCTACCCAGGGTGGGTTCGCTAACATCGCACTGTTCTTCAAAATCTCAATATCGAATTCCAAGGCGAGGCGGCTGTGATGAGGGTAAATATTGAGAGAATGAAGACTACCTACACAAATAGGATTACAGTCATCTCAGTATATTCTAAATAAGATGGTATTTTTCGATTTATTTATGATCTTTTCTTAGTAATTTTCACACAGAATTCCGTCATTAATAACCATCACGCTGAGAGTACTGGTTAACATAATATTTATGTTATTTTACAAAATTCCATTATCCGCCGGAAGCCGACTTCCATCCCAAGCGGTTCATATGGGCTGCGCACACTCGGTACGATAAGCCGGTGCCATCCCTCCGCCTTACCTTACAAATAAAACGATGCTAATGGAAACATTCAAAGATTAAGCTCATAACGAACCGGAAACTACAAATTAGCAAATCTCACTGATACTTCTCATGGGTATATTGATGATAGAAAATATGAAATTAGATCAACGGAAAATTGAGGTCCTTTGTAATGTGATGGTTAATGGCGGAGGAATATTGCCAAATCCCCCGACACGAGACGCCCAACAAAATGCACATAGGATAATCCACAGAAAATCAGGGAATGGAAAGCATCGTACCATGTGGCTCTTAGGATCTCGGTCCATTATACACAAGCCCTGCCCTCGTGATCTCACGTACTCCTAGGATGAGTGTCAGTGCTGGATGCATTGTTCCCAAGCAGATCCTCACATTACATGCAAACTATCATAGCGCTGTAAAGATGTGCTAGAAATGTAACATTTTGACTACACCAGACTGCCATGTGCCCTAACAGTGTCCGGATGTACGCTGCTGCTTTGCATCCTAACTTTATCAAACCATCTAGACGTCTAGCACGTTATGCAACCTAATCGAAACTCAGTTTCACGTGAATGTTTGTTTGTGTGTGTGTGTGTGTGTGTGTGTGTGTGTGTGTGTGCATGCATTTCGTTCGGAATATATTTGACAAGACGGTGAATTTTATGTACAAACAAGATGAAAATATCACAAGCGCGATTTTCTGAAACAATGGCTTACTTCTTATATTATCGTTGCCGTAAATTTTCATGGCGGAAAAATTTCCTTTCGCTGCGCAAGATTATGGTTTGATTTTTAAATGAAATAACACCTCCCATAACTGCAATGTTTATGAAACATCGGTGATTTTCCTCATTTGTTTAACAGTAAAATTAATTCGGTTTCATAAAATGATTATCTTACCAACGAAACCAAGAAATTCAATTAATCGTTAGATATGGCCACACTTTATATTTTCTCTTCACATATTATTGGTCTTATTTCTCGTAACAGTGATTTGAATTTCTTTAAATGTAGCTTATAATTTCGCTAATCGCGAGACAAAGAAAACTGGAAGACAACTCCAACAACAGGATATGATGCAACCCCGATATAACCAAAGATATTTGGATAAGACAAATTCTTCACCTCGCAAAGGAAGAACGAAAAGAACATGTTCCTACGCTTTCGCATGTTTTCAAAATCAACTCAAATGTTGAAAAACAAAGGGAAACCATAGGAATTCGTTCCCTTAAGTTATGTAAGTTCATGATTAGTCTCCCCTGCGGTGATATCCGTGTTTCCTAAAACGGATTACCGACGGTACTATAGCTGTCTTTTTCGTAGACAAAGGAGATCTCTTTGGTTTTCGTTTCTCCTCCAACTCCACCTTGGATGACTCTAAAATTCCTTCGCCCCCTGATGCTCCTCTTATAATTCTATGCCCCTCCCCATAGTCACCTTTCGCAATGTCTGAGAAGCAATTCTCTCTCTAGACACAAGCAAGGCTTATGGTCCTGATGGCATCCATCCACGTGTACTGAAAGAGTGTGCCTCTGACCTTATACCTGTGCTTGCTCGTCTATTCCGTGTCTGTTTAAATACCAGAACCTTTTCTTCCTTCTTGGAAGCATGCATTGATACATCCCCTCTCTAAGAAGAGTTGCTTTTGACATCTACCATTTCCAAAGTCTTTGAATTCCTCCTCATCTAAAATATCCTTAGACGCCTTAAGTCGCACAGCCTTTTCTCTGATCGCCAGTATGGCTTCCGTAAGACGAGATCCACTAGTGATATTCTTTCCTATCTTACTAATGTCTGGTCATCATCCCTGAGATATTCTGGGGAATCCTATGTAGTTGCCCTTGACAAACCAAAGCTTTTGACAGGGTGTGGCATCGGGGTCTCATCCCTAAGCTCCCCTCTACTGGCTTCCTTTCCTCACTTTTCTCCCTCGTATCTAGCTTCCTCTCTAGCCGCTCTAACTCCGTGGTTGTTGATGAATCAGCCTCCTCCCTTATATCCATCAACAGCAGTGTCTTTCAAGTTTCTGTCCTAACCCCTACACTTTTTTTCCTTTTTATCAATTTAGTTATTCCACAGTTGCTTCATTTATACAACAGATTGATCCGTCCTTGTATGGAGTACCGTTCTCACAGCTGGAGTGGTTCTCGCTCTGCATCTTTCCTTGACAGAGTTGAATTAAAACCTGTCCGACTTATAAATTGTCTCAGGCTAACTTCAATATTGGCTACTTGTGTACCCCTACTACTAGGTAGAACACGCAATGTTCGGAAAGCTGATGCGTCGCACGATTACTGTGTGCCCGTTGACAACTCATAGGTGGGCAGTTTTGATAACTGTTTCTTTCCCTACACGTCAAAGCTTTGAAACTCTCTACTATCTCATGTCCTGGCCAATAACTGTGAAGGCATATCTTAAAGGAGGTTTTTCACTTCCTCCAAAATTCGTAAATGCTTTCCCTTGTCTTTTCTTTTTCCTTTTCATAATCCTTTTTATATTTCAATTAAGACCCGGCCTTGATGTGGACTTTTGTCTGCGACTGGAGGCTCCAACGTAAAAAAAAAAGTCAACAAAAACTGAGTGATAAAGCTAGACCGAACAGTCATGGAGAAAGAACCACATTGCGACACCTGTTCAACCAGTCAGGTGTAGGCTAGTGAGCACCTGTACAGACCACCAGGTGCACATGTGTGTGTGGAACAGCGCACCGCCCACCGCACCATGTGTGCGTGTGATCCGAGGCGATAATACCGTCTGAGGAAACACTTATATCCTGATGAGCGTGTTGGTTGATATACGAAATAGTTAGTGGAGAGTTGGCCGCCACGGAGATACCCACCCCACCCTAGCGGTGACCCTGAGATCCCTGACGGAGATAACGGAGGGCCGCAGGGATACCCTCGCGTGGCCCTGAAGGGGATAGAAGTCACAGGGAAACCCTGGCGGTGACCTTGAGGTCCCTGAAGAAGTCAAAGGAGAGTCTGTCTTATGAAGGATGCCCTACTGGTGACCCCGATACCCAGGGGTGTCAGCGAAGGGTTATACCATATGGGCGCACAGTGAACGGACAAGGTTCCTCGCACGCTTATCCAGTCAGTAAAATTCAGATCATGGATTCACATTCGTGACTTCCTCAGCACACAAGCGAGATCATTAATATGAAACAGTTCCAAGGGTATTCTTATTAATGATTATACGATACAGTACATACTTTCTCAGCGAATCATTTTATATTTCTAGACACAATACAACAATTACAGTGACTCACACTTCTGCATATCCTCCTTGATTTCGTTCCCAATAATGTTTTGTTATCAGAATGCTTCAAATTTATTTACTCGCCTTCTTTTCAGCTTTAAAATATCCATGACTCACTATTGTCAGTCATACACGCACGCCAAAATGTCAGATGACAAGGCCACTTCTCATTCTCAGCATCCATAAGATACGGGCAAATTCATGATCGTTTATTATCCCCAAAGACAATTGGTTTCATTTATTTATCATCGCTCCAAGACTCATTTCTACAAAAGAATCCTGGTGTTACCCAGGACCTCCTTCCAAGAGATCCTGCCGCTCCAAAGCCGCGTTATTCCTGTAGCAGGGAAGTGTTGAACTCGGTCGGAGTGAAATGGTAAGCTCCGCCAGAGGTGACTTTTCACTCGCGGTGTAACCTCGTGCAACGTGAGTCCGGTAACACCTTCCAGAGACATCTGAATAAACTTATACCTGTAAGTTCACATTTTAGTCCAGTCCGGGAGACGAAAGCTCGGTGTGAATAGTGGCTATCATATTACGTCCGTTGCCCAGATAAGTCTACCCGCAACTCGTTGTTTGAGTTAATACTGGTCGCGTCTTGACACCAGCCGGCCGGACCTAAGTACACTACTTTCAGCCACTTTAACTAATACAGTTAATCAGCGTGTCGTTAAGCGACTGTGAATGCCGATAAGAATACCTTCAGCTTCCTCCGTTTCAGTCTTCATCTATTCGTTTGTGGTCATGGCTTAGAATCTGTAATGTTAATTTTCACAATACGACGATGTCGATCGCTGAGGAAAACTATGATGCGGTCAGGTCAAAGGTTGTTTCGTTGCACTCAAGGGCCATACCGCCAGACTCGAGGTTAACTCAGTGTAACAGATGGATATATAACACCCTCATGGGAATGAGTGAGGAGGAGGAGGAGGAGGAGTGGGTGGGTTAGCGCGGAGTGGAGTGAGTGGGTAGCGATGCTGGTGTAAGTGTCTTGTCAGCCGCGCCGGTACTCACCAGCGGCTGATGCAATACGTACCTCCCCGTTTCTCGCTCTTGGACACAAACACACATACAGTCACACATTTCTAAACACTACTTTCCCGCTCTTTGTACGTTCCTCGATTTCCAACTTCACTCTCACATGCCTTTTTTTATTCACGCACTTATATCTATTCAATATATTCACGCTCCTGCTCCTCTCTCTCATCTTATCGCTTATCTCAGCGTACACCGTCACACCTCAGTTTCAACATCTCACACCTCCGCCGCTGTGAAACACCGTCGTTGCTATCACGTATCTCCCTCACTCAGAACGTCTGGGTCTCACACAACTGAACACATTATCCGAAATGCCTTATTCAGACACATGCCTCCTTCCTCTGGCTTCCTTTCCTCTCGCACCGTAACACCTCCGGCTGCCCAGCGCCTCAGGTCTGCCTTTAACGGCCCCAACGGGTAAGTGGACATACCGGCACAGCAAGAACTCCCTCACTGGCCCACACACCTCACACTACACACTAGTATTAACAGCAACTAGGATATGTTCTCTTACCCCAATTGTGATGACCACCATCGTGCCTTTAAGAAATTCCCGACGAACACAAAGATGTCGGAAAACTCTTCAGCTTAAGAACTCCCTCACGGTTCCTTTAAACTCTTGTAGTTCTTCTGAAATCCTCTCACTAGTGTTTCACTTAAGTTCTCTCTCAACCTCTTCTTGTCTTCCGCTAGTGTTAACCTCTGCTGTCAACTGTCGAGTGTCTACTAGCAACTAAGGCCGGGGAGGTGTGTTAGCCTCATAAATAGCTTGGCCCGCGCGAGGTTGCCAGCAAGAGCTGGGGGGGGCTTGGCTATGACGTCAGGCGGTGGGCGGGGCTTGTGGGCCATGCGGGCCGGGAATCGCTCACTGCCGCCCGTCCTCTCACGCCGCCCGTCCTCACACGCCGCCCGGGGGCTGAAGGTTAATGGGTGATTTCTATAGGACGTTTACGCTCAGGCTGTATTTCTGTTTCATCGAACGGACGTTGGTTGTGAGGGAGAGAGCGGCGTGTGCACCATCTTGGCTTCATCCACCGAGGTGATCCATTCCCGTGAGGCCGACCGTATGACAAGCACCACCTGACGGCCTGCGAGACGCATCATTATATTTAACACCGTGTCAACCCGCAGTGCACGACGGCACGACCCACGGGTATGATGGTGTGGCCTTTACCCCTGACCCTCAGGGGTCGGACCAGTGGCCAGGCCGTTGTACCCACAGGTCTTAACCCTCGTGCTCAAAGGTCGTGGCGTCACGCTCAAGGGTCTAAGCAAGATGGTGGCAACTCCGATCGATTACCGCGGGAAAAAAGGGTCGTGCCGGGTGTTTCCACGAGTGGGTAAAGATCATGGCTTCTAAATCGGTGACGGAGCAACCTTTCCGCGTGGGCGTCGCCCGCCAGCCTCCCAAATGGCATCTCTGTTTATTATTTACAGCTGGTGATCTCCGTGCCAAAGACGTGCCGGCGGCGGCGGGCGTGAACCGGCGGCGATCGCCGCATTACTCGCAGGAAGACGAAGAGGAGGACAGTCTGCAGGAGCTTGCTAGGGTGGCAAAGGGAAGCCGAGAAACGTGTCACGCGCCACAGCGTCTGACACCCTAACCCCAGCACTGCTCCCCTTAACTTGCAAGTACTGTGCACGTAAGTCGTGGCTGTTTGTTCCCGCCTTCCGGGACATTTTATGTAAACCGGGTCAGGTCAGCCTCTGCTGGTGACAGTGGCGGAGGAGCTACGATAGGCTGGTGAGAGTCCGTGAGAGTATACGGGAAGGAAGAGATAACAGGAGGAATGTTGCTCCTTGACGAGATCGTCTGAAGCCATAAATCTGACCCGTGGCAGAGACAGGACAGTAAAGCAGAGGGGAACTGGCTGGAGAGGGGCAAGGGACTGGCTGGAGGGTGACGGGGACAACGTCCCTGGCCGGCAGCTGGAGGCACCAGACTACCCAGTCACCTCGTACAGCCTGATGGGCACCACACAGCGGGAACTGCACAACGTTTGGGTCCAGATACGGGCCCGCTGCTGTGTCAGCCGTCAGCAACAGCGCCGTACTGAGTACAGCTGTTGCTCCTGCGACATCCACCACCACCGCCACTGCAGCTGCAACAGCACAAACCCATCATCACCACCACAACTTCTGCTCCTGTTGTTACGAACACTACTTCTGCTACTACTACTACTACTACTACTACTATTACTAGTATTATTACTATTACTACTACTACTACTCCTATTACTAATTCACTATTACTACTACTACTACTACTACTACTACTACTGCTAATAATGACAATAATGATCATTTTCAGTATTACTGTTTTCTTCTCCTATATGCAACAAGTGTTTGTCTGGTTCGTAGCTGACATGTGTGTACAGATCTGGGAAGAAAATTTCATCTGACGCTTGAGGGCTACAGGATTGGTTTTCCTGGACCACTTCAGGGTCAGGTCAAAGGTCATATTATCGTACCCAGGGGTCGTATCGTCATGCTCAGGGATCGTATCGTCATGCTCAGGGATCGTACCGTCTTGTTCAAAGACAGAATCACCATACTCAGGGAAGTACCCGCCCACAACACCCATCCCAGCCATAACAAATTTCTGAAGACGTAGACACACGCGCACATCTAGTCTGCCTCCCGCGGGCAGCTCCCGAGAATTTCCTTAAATGAGTAACTGTGACGAGGGGCGCGGCCGGGCTGACGCAACGCCTGACGTTTTACCAAGACCTTATCACCAGCAGAACACTCCCGGTGTCCCGTCAAGGAGAGGAAGGTCGGGGTTTTCCAAGCCCTGATACTCCTAGGAATGAGTGAGTGAGAAAATGTGTGTGTGTGTGTGTGTGTGTGTGTGTGTGTGTGATCACATACTTATGTAAAGGAGGAGATAGGGAGTTTTACCCTGGCGGTGGCCCATCACTGAGCTGTTCATGCTTCTGAAGCAGCGTTTTGAATCTTATGTATTCTCTGCGTCACTCATCATGTAGTTCGTTCCGCTCGTCCATTATTCTGTCGCTACAGCGGCGCCTCCTCATCTTGTCTGACTATTCTGTTCCTCAGATCCTCTCCCGGTATCTAGGGCTTCCAATCCCTCTTTAACCCAGAGAACTGTTCCTCATATTCCTTAAGGAACTAACCTGCTGTTACCGTCCGTCTCCCCCTGCTCTGTTTTCTCTTCACGTGAGCGAGTCTATGACAGCTCAATTCTCCCTTTGGCTCAGCCCCTTTATTTCAAGTGCAGTCACTCGTGCCTTCCTTTGGCCCTTTTCCAGCAGATCTATTTGCTTCCTGCTGAGAGATGAACAAATTTGGGTCGCGCTCTGCAGTTTAAGTCTAAGATGCGGATGAGTGAGCTAGTGAGTGAGTGAGTGAGTGAGTGAGTGAGTGAGTAAGTGAGTGAGTGGTTGTGATTGCCCATTTATCTATATGTAATGGCCCATTTGTAACATTGGGAGAGTGTTTTAACACAAGTGGGCCCCCGATGTTTTGAACATTCTCTGCTGTCCTACAGCTTTTTACAATTTGCAACATCGTCACTCAGTCTATTCATTCACTGCGTTTATCCTTTACAAGCGCTTCTTTATATCTTTTCCAGCATACGTTCGCTTAATGCCATCCTACGGTCTTTGGTTGTCGTCCCCACATCTGTCGGAGACCTGTCACTAGCGACACCGTCGCACTGGGACAGGAAAATAAAAGTTGCGATCGATTCATCCCTTACTTTTTTTTTCTTCTTCTACGGTGGGTAAATATGTTGCCTGTAACCTCTACCTGATTCGGTTAATATCTTTGTTGCCTTCCTCTGGACCTTTTCTATTATTTCTTTATGATTCAATAAACAGACTTACGAAATATATTCTAAACTTGACCCATTATACGTATCGCGTGAACAGTTTGCTGATCATTTCCTTAACCATGGAGTCCTAATATTTGCTAAAGGAGAGTTTGTCTCCTTTACACTTCTGTGATGGACTGTTTGCTAAAGTCAGGGACAATATCCACTTTCAAGTCTTACATACAGATTCATGCAGTATATTTTTTTTTTCTTTTAAACATAGTATTAACACTGAGGCCTTCTTTCACTATGCCCCATCCTCATTACTTTACATTTAAACGGGTCAAGTTTCATCCACCACGTATCAGACCAACTTTTGGAGTTCGTCCAGCTAACCTCGTATGCTGACACAATCCTCCTCACTCTTTACCTCCTTCACGACCTTGGCATCATCAGCAAACGTATTCAGGCTTGTGTTCAGTCCCTCTGGCAAGTCACTTACATACATCAAGAGTTGCTATGGTCCAAGAACCACTTATGAACCACTTTTCTCTTTCATGAAATATAACATTCCTTGCGTTCATGAATCATTATCGAAGAATGACCAAGAGACTGATCGTATATTGTTTCCAGTAATATAAACGCAACAAGTTCATCGAAATATCACAATGTAATTATTCCCCCACATATTGCTAATACCTGTATGAGAGTACATCTGTGATGTCTGTAGGAGCAGTAATATTAAAATAATGTGAAAGTACGAGCTACGTGGTCTAAACAGGATCCAGTAGGTCATATGCAATGTGGTGATTTGAAGAGAAACAAGCAAGCACAGCAGTTAAACAAACAACCAAGCAGTTTCTCGAGCCCATAGTCCGTATCTGCGTGGGACATGAGCGCGAAGCAACTCAGAAGTAAAAAGTTAATTGGTTGATGTGGAATTTCGGTGAGAATGTGACTGACTGAAGAGCCAAATACGAGGTAATATCATGATAGACGGAGAGAGATCACGCTCGTAGCTCCAGGCAGTAAATTACAGTCTCTAAGCTATCTGGTTGTTGTGAAATCACTCATCTTGTTATTGAGGGTACGTGAAGGAGACCAGGCATCACGACTGAATGCAACAATAGTCGGATAACTTTTCAACAGGTCAACTTTTCCTCCAATAATTGGAAACTTTCTTATGTCTGTAACAAAGTTTTATTTAGATTTTCCTTCAGTGGTAAGCGATGAATGTTAAGTTTTGTGTTTGGGTAAAACTGACAAGCGGTAGAATGATTTATGAAACATTCGTTATTTGTTAGACTGTGCGTTTCTATAAAATGTTGTGAGTAATGCGTCAAAATGTGTTTGATTGTAAGTTTTTTTATGATCACCTTGTCTAACCACCTAGAGAATACTTAACTGTAAGAATTTAAAGTACAGTGTTAAACCAGTGTGAATTATGGGGCTATTTAGCCGCTTAAGGATGGACGCGTTGCTCCCCGTTAGCAAAAGCAAGTCGTAATGGTAGTCCTTCTTGAGTACGGATGGAGACATGTGACGTGTCGTGAGTTGGGGCTTGGTGAGACGTGGTGTGCTACGCTTTATGGTTAACCTGGTGCTCGCCTGAGACCGTGTAGTTACGTCGACGGCGCCAGAATTAAGGAAGAAGACGCCAAGGGTGAGCTGGAAGCCTTTGTATGGAACCCATGACGGGCAACACTGTGTCCGCATTGACGCAGTAACACTCGTCACCAGCACCTGGTTACATAATCCCTGTATACCTGTGTGGATTCAGTCGGTCTGTACCCACTGACCATCTCAAGTGAACCTGTGACTAATTTCATCTGTGGTTAGACTGATCGTTGTATATTGTCAGACTGTTTGGTCGGTATATATATATTTGGGGATTAATTTCTAATAATTTGTTTTTTTCTTTTCTTACGAAACTTCTTGTTAGACTTGTTAAGTACAGTGCTGATCTTTGTTACTGCCCCTCCACACTGGGCAAGGCAGGGCCTTGGGTGATTCCTTGGGAATCCCAGTCCTGGGTGGGACGCTGTGGCCTATTACCCAATCATACTGTTCGGAGAGGGAGGTCTACATTATTATACCACATTTTCAAACTTCTCATTCACAACTGATTCATTCACTTTACTTCAATCATCCACTACTCATACACTATGAAATACTTCTTTGCTTCTTTTCTAACAAATGCCTTGCTCAGTTTCAAGTTATGGCCTCTGGTTGTTTTATCCTTGTATCTTTCGAAGGATTTTTCGCTGATGACTTCGTCAAACGTGTAAAAAAGAAAAACAAAATAAGGGCATATTCATCAGGTCACCCTCATGACTTTGGCTACAGGCATGAATAGCTGGAAGGGAGAGAGATTAGAATGCCTCTGTGCTTGAATACTGCGCTAGGCAAAATAATGATGGGATTATGAGCAAACATTAACTAGTTCTCGATATGTTCTAAATCTAAACTTATTACCTCGTCTTTGAACAAGTCGGAAAAAAAAATATATATATATAACCTCCACGTTCAGTTACGAGAGCGAAATCGATCCAGAGTATTCTATCACTCACTAACCCAGAGAACTCTGTCACTCATTATCTCAGGGTACTCTGTTACTCACTAACTCAGGGTACTCTGTCACTCACTAACTCAGGGTACTCTGTCACTCATTAACTCGGGGAGCTGGCCACGAATTTTACAAATCAAACACTCAATCGTTGCTGAAAATTTTGATCGGTGCAATTACTGTCGTTATAGACTGAGGAATACTGTGCTCAGGGATCTGTACTAAGAGCAGTGGCAGTGGACGCTGACCGGAACCTGGAAAAACAGTGATGACACAACGACACTGACGAGCATGACACCAGAACCCAGGTCGTCATTATTCTCAGCGGCGGCGGCGCTCGCGTCTTGCAGCAACCAGAGGGTCCGGGAAGAATACACAAGCCATTTGGGGAGGACGCTGCTGCTGGTCGTCAGAGACATTACGTAAGAGGTCCCTGGGTAACGTGGCCGGGTCACACGCCTGTCACGAGGACGGTCACGTTGGTGAGGCCTGATGCTCTTGCTTTGTCCCCGACCAGGAGTACTCCTCAAGGCATCCTTCGAAATCCATCGACGGTGAATTTTTCATATATATTAATTTTGTTCACGTGCGGATGAACGCTGGATTTGGCAACAAGTAAATGATTTTTTCTTCACACGATACAGTTATCAGATCAATTTCAAAGATATTTGGGAACATCATCAGATTTGGACGGAAATCCACAAATACTAATATCATTATTCGAGGAACCATCACTCTTATGTGACTTACAGGAATCTCTATAAACGGTGAGCGCTACGCGTTTTCTCTGTCATTTAGGCAAAATCTCGTCGTAAGTTATAGCGTTCGATCTGGGCAGGATTTGAGGCCTTTTTGTCTTTGTATTGTTCAAGAGATCAATAGAATTCCATTGACCTGGACAACACCTGGGAAACAATTTCGTGTGGGCCTCGCGTTCACCGGAATATAACTAACTTCATCAGACATACAAACTCTCGTGTTAACTCTAATGTTAGGCTCAGTCTGTATGAATCAGTTCCTTTTACAAACAAGATGATTAGTCTTATGGTTATATTATGAGTTTGTCCGAGGAACTTTCGTGGTGGATGATGGAATTTCGTTTATTTTTGCCACAGGAACAGCTGATGTGTTGTGCACGCCAACCCGTCCTTACTACGGTATATGACAAGTCACTTAATAAGGGAACTGTTTGCAAGGAGAGGATAACAATGTATGGATTATTTATCAAAGGCTGAGCAACGATGACTGGATTATATAACAAGTTAAAATAAGTTAACTATTTACAGTAGACAAAGTTAAGATACTGTATTTGTATCTGGAATAAAACATCATTATGGATGAAACGTGAACATATATTTTGTAATGTTCGGTATGAATCACCTCTGAATCCGCTCATTTGTAAAAGTCAAATGCATAACGTGGCTGGTGCAACAGTGATTCAACTGGCAAAGTTTCCACTTGGTCTTATGGTGTTAGTAATAAGACGCAAACTTCTATGAGTATCTGAGTTGAACAACAATAACATCAAAGTGTCCACTGATCCTGCGAGGAGAGCCATACACGAGAACCGTTCTTCTTGCACGATGGCAGATGAGTCTGCCGACTGTGATTTCTCTTTAAGTGCAAACGATTTTGTTCAAGTGCTTCCTGGACGAGGGTGTTAGTCTGCTTGCAAGCATTACATCCTTGGAGGCATAAGTGTTTGTTACACCATCCTAGCTATCACCTAACCTTGGATGCTGCATCCTCTACATAGTAACTGTCTCATTCTTGATCTCTTCGTTCTCACTGTACTCACTGGAGATGTCATTACTACGAGTGCAATTGGATCTGTACCCTTCCCTTTTCATGATCTTTATCATATCATATGAATAACTGATATATATATGGAAGGCTCCTGTCACCGAAAAAAAATGAGTTCTTATTTAGGACAGGCCTTATGGGAAATTTGAAAAAGGACCAGGGATAAAAAAGAAGAGAAGAGGAAAAACACTCAAAGAATTTCGGAGGAAATAGAAAATCTGTCTCTGAACATACGGCAGATCACACAAGTAAGGTAAGACACGAGAGAGTAGAATAGTTCCAAAGCATAGTGGTGGAGAGGATTGATTTGATTTGTGCCAGGAACCCCGGCAAATTTATTGTGCACTCCATACTCAATCTGCGAGCGGTAGCGCAAAAGGATTACAGGGGTCACAAAGGGTCTTAGTCAGACCCCAGTGGGTTGATATCACATGCATTACATAGTTACATAGCTTCATATGTTAAGTTCTACCTGCTAGATGCAAAGAGTGGATACAAACTTAAAATTTCAGGTATCTTGTCATTAACAATAAGGTGTTGTGACATTTCTTGCAGAGTTTGTTTAGATCTATCCATAAATGGCCCTATTTTTTCACATTCTAAAACATAGTGTTCTAGTTTGTGTCCAAATCTTTGACCGCAAACTTTACAATTTACACGATTAACATCTCCAGATAGGCCAAAGCGCCAGTAGTACCTATAGCCCAACCTTAATCTAGCAATTACAACATCATGTAATCTGCTGATCTTATTACTTTCTCCATATATATGTTTTACTTTACACATTTCACTGTGATGGAAAATGTTTCTGCTTGCGCTTATCTGAACTCGCCTTCGTGTTTCAAAGAGGTCACTTAGCTCCTTTCTAATTGCAGTTTTGGGGCTTCTAATTGACAGCCCAATGTTGTTTTCAGCATCACCTTTACGAAGTGCAAGCTTGGCTAAAGCCTCAGCTTTGTCTAGTTTTCCTGTGTGGTCCTTCAACAGATAACCCCGTCACAGACCATCATATCCTCTGTTACCTGGCTGTCCCATATACTCATATACTCCCCTGTAATATCAAAAGGGGTAAATGTCTTTAATCCTTGGGAATCCTGACGCCCGATTTCACTGTTCTTATGCTGAAGTCGAGTAATCTCAGCCAAGGAATGAAATTAGCTCATCATACTCGGTGGCTGAACCTCCCTATTCTCGGTGTGAGGTGATTGTACTGAAGATGTTAAGCCATAACACGGTACTCAAAGGATTGAATGAAAGCCCTCAGGGGTCACTTAGCAGAGGAACTAGTGGCTGAACCTTTGATTAACAACGTCTTGGCTCCCCTGGCTAATAGCCAACTTCAGCCTCTGATGTCTATACTTACGTTTAACTCGGTGTGTTCCTGGGGTGAAATTTAGCGCGTTGTAACTACGAAAATCTATACGTAATGTTAGCCTCGCGATGGTGTTACTGTTGTTAACAGATACTTTCTCGTATACGGACAATTAGTTGTTTGATATATGGCCATGGTGTACTGCTGAATAAAAGTTTAGTCTATTTTCTATTCAGTCATACGTAATGAAAATGTGCTCAGCTCAAGTTATATTTGGAACGCTCTCTGTGACAGTCGGACGGGGTCACTGTTCGCAGATCGGGCGATATGAGGTTACTCTAGGGTCACTCTGCGGGCACTAGGGCTGCGAGCGATGGGTTAAGGAACAGGAAGACGTGCACACGTGTGTCCTCGTGGTTAACAGACTGTGGTGTCCTACTAAGTGTCAGGCGGTGATGGTTTCGCGTAATTGCGTCAGACAGCGATGATCTCGTGTGTGTCAGGCGATGATGGTTTGATATAAGTATAGGTGGAAGTGTACACAGAGGGATTCTTTTTTTTTCTTCTTCTTGTTTTTGAAGCTTAATCGCTTCTTAGAATGGCACTTCTTCTGTAGGTGTCATTGGTATGAAATGATATAAATTAAGCCGATGATATGCACAGTTCATTTGAGATCAGCAAGAACAGAGTATTGGTAAAGTTTATTACGCATGCAAAGCAGAGTGCAAATGACAGCGTAACGTCAAAATCTAAAACGAGAAAGGCGAGGCTGTAAGAAAGCAGCGAAGATAAACAGAAGATATTGTGTTAAGACAGTTTCAGTGAACAGACTTCCTCGATCTGTTTTTTTTTTTTTCTGTGTCTCTCGAAGCATCTGTGTAACACCTGTCGTGGTTGACGATTCTCTGCTGTAAAAGTCATCGAGTCTTCAGGGCAAAGGAAGAGGCAGTGAAAAATAGATTGGAATATCAATAGTATGAGGACATCCCTTTCATAGATAGACAGACAGATAGTCAGATGGATACCAATCAGTAAAAATAGAACTGGTACGTATTCAGTGTAACAAAAGAATCAGTAATCTTATGCCACTACCCTCTCCCTCGTATCAGGACGTCCAGAGTTTTCCCCTGCGTGCACGTGAGCAGGTCCGTAGCTGAGGCTGTTTGCGATAATCCAGAGATAAGTAGTCGTAATGAGTTTCTAAGACGCGGAGGCGAAGCGACGCCCCAGTTGTCATGGTAACGGACAGTAATTCGTATCGAGGAACGTGATTGGCGCACATTTTCTCTCTTGTTCCTTTGGCCGTGATTGGCTGACGTCTGTTTACTAACTGTTACCACAGTAAGCGACCAAGATATTTTCTTTCCGAACTTTGTGTGCAAATGCCACTAAAGTTATATTTATGAATCTTTGAAACTTTCCAAGTATGAAACTTACAGTAGAGAATTGGGCATAAATTTAAAACCTTAATATTAGTTTATACTTCTTGGAAACTACTCTCCCTTCGACATAATGTAGGTCGCTGGCCGTTAAAGTCCAACATCCATCCATTGAACTGGCCCGCTAGGCCCATATAGGCAGGTTGGTTGGTTATTGGAGCTATAGGGCTATCGACGACCAGGGTTATTAAGGCTGTTAACGTCGAGCTACATCAACCAGGCGAAAAATCTTCAACACGTTCTTCGTGTGTTAAGGATAATTCTGAGAACACATACACTCCCACTGTGCCTGAAACACATGAGGAAGGCGTTTCAAGATATTTTGACTGGTGATTGACGTTAACGTTCTTAATGACCGTAGTAATTGATTGGCCCAAAGTCCAATTAACCAACCAACCAAACAAACAACGAACCTGCAACGAAAAATTCTGAAATGTGAAAGCCTTGTATTCTGCTTCTCTGTAAATCGACTTGAGAACCAAATTTAATGCAGTCTGCCCGAGATATACGTGTATTCACCAAGTTCAAATGTGATCGACCGAGCCGTTCTCAAGTTTTCGCAAGTAACAGGATTGCTTTCTCACTGGTTGCACTGCACATAAAATATTATCTCATTCTGTCTCTTACACACACACACACACACATAAATACATCTTACATGTTATCTATCAACACCAATTCATCAAGAAGTTCGAGAACATTAATCGAGTGAAGTGGATTACTTACGTCGATGTAGCCATTGGGAACGCATCCATTTTCTGCGTTCCTCCCGAAAGTGGCCCCACACACGCCAACTTCCAAGATTTCTCCACAAGATAACTTGGTATCGTTCTGGAAGTTTCCAGCAACAAAACAGCAAAAGTGCGCGAAAATCAGTGGAGGCGACTCCCAGATTCTCACAGCTCTGGGGAAGGAGACAGCTTCTTCTTGAGGTATAAATTTACCTGAAAGTTTACAGTTTAAGATATCGATGCAACAAACCGTTAACCTAAACCTTATTTGTTAAAAGGCCCTTTTTCGTGGAGAAGCTATTAATTAAAATGAAAAGGTCTTTTGCCTTATGTAGATATTCATTCTATACTCAGAAGATAGCCAGTTGATTACGAAGACATATCATCTTTTGCAGCTGTATAAGTTCAACTTTTGGGATGGCAAAATACAATTGTGAACTTTCAGTACCCTTGACATTTACCATGAAATAATTTGGCTTCCTTTTAATTGTACGTATTTTCAAACTGTAAATCCAATGCTCAATTGCATTTTCAAACTTAGATCAAATGCTCTTAATTATATTTTCAAACCATTAAGTCGGCAGTCTTCGTAACGTATGATACTGATCATTACAACGCTTACAAACCCAAAATCGAGTTAAGAAAAATGTATCTACAGGAGCTCAAGCCAGACGACAAAAGTTATGTAGGTACAGATGATATCATACTGTATCATATATAGTGTAATACCTCTCCATGAAGGCTATGACAGTATAAGTGAGGCTCATGGATTATATCTGCCATTATACTGGCTTAAAGAAGTACTTGTGGGGAGACTAATGACATGACGACGGTAGTTTTTTGTTGCTGCTTTGTTTTTGTTTTGGGATGTGGGTGAGAGGAAGATTCGTTTGAAGTGACAGGTATTCTGCTCGGGTAGGGGGCCATCCTCATTCCCGCAAGACCCTGGAGGCCTTGTAGAAGCTTGTGGTTGAGTCCTCCTCGCCCCATTGCCGGGCGGGCGGGCGGGGCGACGCCGCTCGGTGAACCTCCTTAAATGTTACGATGATATATTTATAGGCTCCACGCAGCTTCCGGTCGATAACTCGCTCATCCCGTCGTAACAGTCAACTAGCTGCTCCCTCAGGCTACCGGGCAGATGGAGAGTGAAATCTGAGCACTTTTGATGTCGATGACTTAAGGTTCCGGACAAGACAGTAAGAGAACTCGAACGGACTCATCGGCTTGGATGAAATGGATACGGCAGGAAGCTGTATCGTCGGAATAAGGTGGCTTTTTGATCAGATCTCCACGAGATACTGAGACGTCAAGCTGCACACACAGGTGATTCATGGAAAGCTGCTGAGTACCTTTTGAATTCATCAGATGTGTTACACGTGTAGACGGACAAGACGTGGTGGCTGATGCACGAGGGTAGGGCAGATGGTAAGTATTGAGTTACGCGAGTCAGTTGAGGAATACGAACAAAGGAACCTCGTTGCGACGCCTCAGCACCAGGTGTGTGAGTGTGCCACACAACTGCAGAGAGAACGTCACACGTGATCCCGACGCAGGTGTGCCGCCATCAAGGGCTACTGACGGAGGTGACATTTTCATCCCATGAGTTATTCAGTGGTCTGGGAGGGTCTAGCCTCGGGAAGACCTTCTCCGTCATTCTGTGCCGTTGAAGAAAGTCCACATCCAGAGGCGGGCGGGCGGGCTGGCTGGCCGGCTGTTTCCTCTTTTATTATTCAAACCCCTGAAGCTCCACATTTAGTAGTGGGTTTAGGAGCACTCTGGTATAGTTGTTAAACTGCTGAATCTCAGCATCGGCTGATGCTGGCTTTTAGATTAAGTTAAAGTCGTTGTCACTGCGAAGTTTGAGGTCACCTTTAACCCGCGAGCGTCATCAAATAAACACAAGAATCCTGTTAGGCTTTTGGGTCAGCGGCTGCAGTAAATGCCTTTAGGAATTTCTGTAATAAACGACGGTGCGCGAGAGATGACGACGTCATTGTGTTTGCGCTGAAATTGCCGAACGAATGGATTAGAGACGGGGATAAGTAATGGCGTAGTCATAGTACGGAGTAAAGGGTATGTCGGCGCGTTCGGGAGATGAGAAAAACTTTGACTGGGTGAGTGAGGGTAAGTGAGGTATTTATAGTTACACAAACGGATGTTAACCTGTTAACCCCTGGAGGACGGAGGCACGATCCTGGAGCCGGATGGTGCCGCCCTTGAGCAAGACGGTACGATCCTTGGGTATGCCAGACTGAACCTTGACCTGACCCATAAGGGTGAAGGTCCGAGTAAGATGTGGGTCACTGGATATGTTGTTCCTGATGCAGTGAATCATGCTGTGTTTTCTAAGTAGGGAAATGGATCCCATGATATATTTCAGTAAGGAAGTAGATCATCTGATGTGCTGTTAGTGGATCACTTTTCGCATTCTGACCAGATGTGCACCAAGCAATCGGATCACTGATGTCTTCCAAGATAACGGATCATCTGATGTTTTCCAAAGTGCTTGGTCACCATAGAAGTTCCATGACAGCGGATCACATTTTGCCGACTGGATAACAAGTTGTTACACAAGGTAGTGGATCGGTGAGTGTCTTCCATAGTACTGAATTAACGAAAGTGTTCCAAGGGTTTGGGTACGTCCCACTGTATTATGTTACTAGACGGGTTCCAGGGTATTTGATATCTGGATGTGTCCAGAGGTAATGGCTCGCTGGATTTCTTTTGGATGAGGAAATGGATCACCTGATTTGTTTTGAATAAAGAAGCGGACCATCTGATATATTTCAAGGACGGAGGTGGATGATCAAACTTGTTTTATGCTAGGAAGTCTTTCATATAAAGTGCCGCGGATGATCATCGGATGCGCTTCGAATTAGAGAATCAGCTGATGGGTTCTGTGGTTGCGGGTCACTCTGTGTTCATAGGTCACTTGATGATGTTCCAAAAAAAGCCATGGATCACTTGACATCACCAGTGAGATGTAAGTAAAGCGAAGGATCACTTGATAAGATACAAGTGTGTAGTTAAGGATCACCTGGTAAGGTATTTATAAGTAAATTCGAGGATCACCTGATAATACAAAAGTAAAGTCAAGATCACTGATAAGATTGAGTAAAGTCAAGGATTACACGAAAAGATGTGAGTAAAGTCAAGGATCACCTGGTAAGATGTAAGGTGGTCAGTGAAGTGTAAGTTACAAAGGCGGCAGGTGAGGTCCTGCCTCCCCGTGGGGTTTCCTGCACCTGGCTGGCTCTGCCTGAGCCTGGCCGAGTACAGCTGAGGTGAGTCGGTACAGGTGGGCTGGCCCGGTACAGGTAAGATGGGATGGACCAGGTAGCCTACTCCGCGTAAGTGCTGAGGAGCGTGCGGAGGGAGTAAAGACGAGAAGGAAATGGTAGTATTTTTACCATGTGGTCCCTTTTTGTATCCCATTCCACTCTCTGTAACATGCCGAGTCTCTGACTCCTTTTGTCCCTGCGTTCTGTCCGTCTTTCATGTTAGTGTCCGAGTTACCACAAGAAGATATATCTTACAGCCATTAAACAAGTCCTTCAGCACAGTAAGTAAGGATGGAGTAGCGCTCTTAACATCAAAAGAGACATAACTAACAATTTCATCAATACTGGTTGTAGAGAAGGGAGAGGTTCCTCCCTGCCCCGCCGTGTATCACCCTCCCTGCCTCCCTAGCTGTACATGTACGAGGACTAAGCTTCTGACTGAGCCCGAGTGGAGGGCACATCAGGGTGTGTTTGTGAATGTAGGCGAGGGACGCCGAGGCCGACAAAGCAATGGACGTGTTAACACGGCCGTCCAGCGGCCCGCTACATCCCCGACTGGTGTCCTCTCCCTCCTCTTACTCCACTGATGGGACATACCTGGCTAGCTCTCCTAATCCCAGTTATGGACATACCTGGCTGGCTTCCCACAATGGATGGGATATACCTGGCTAACTCCACCGTCCCACTGATTGGGTGGTGGGATGTGTGGCATGTACCTCTCTTACTGCCATCCTGACTCGCCTCTCTACTGAGTTGATAGAAGGTTAAAGTATTTGACCTCCCTCCCTGAGCTCTCTCTCTCTCTCTCTCTCTCTCTCTCTCTCTCCTCATGACCACTCCCTCACCTCATGACCTCCGTCTGTATGACCCATGATACACCACAGGAGTTACGGTCTACAGTTATGTAGTCACGGCTCTATTACGACAACACTGGGCATGGCATCCACATAGTGTGTCTCACAAAATATACCCGATTTGAATTATGGGAGGAAACTCATGGTACACGAGAGAGAGTTGGCGTCAGATAGTTATCATGGTAATGATAAGGATATTGTGTCGGGGTGTCAGAAGGGAGGCCTCGTGCTTGCAGGCGCTCTGCCAAGCCTTCACGGGAGACTTTTGCATCGCCCATGCAACATCTGTGCCACAGCACCTGTTATCATCCAGTGTAGTGTGTATCGGGAGGAAGTAATGAGTAGGTAGTGTACAGGTGTCTTATGATGTGGAACACGGAAGCAGTTCTAGAGATAAGAGTAATGTTATATTCTTGCAAGTAAACGAAAGACTTCTTGCATAATCGCATCGACCTCTACAGTTCCTTCGTATGATAACCATAAAATGTTTCACTGTACATTTTTCTGCTTACACTAGAAAGCTTTTGTCTCGTCTTTGTGTTGGTCTTTGTCTGTCATCCTACGTGCTTCCTGAGTTGTCCTGGTCTCTGTCTGTCTCTTAGTGAGTTACGGCGTGTCCCAGCTTGTACTGTACGAAGTTTTGGGTTCATGGCGGAGGTCACGGCCAGAGAACTGTAAATCACAGTCACCAGTCAACAGGCATAAGGCGAAGATTAGTTTCTTCCCGGGTATCTTTGGACAGTCATGTTATTTCATGATGCTGATACTGGAGGCGGGTTGGAAGTGAGTGTTTGTGTGTTTAGTCACTTGAGCACGACGGGACGATACTTGAGTAAGACGGTACGACGCTTTAGCACAACGGCACGACCCTTGGGTAGGATGAGGTAACCTTCAGAATGACCTTAAGGATCGGGTCGAAGCTCACGTCACGCCCAAGGGTCGTACCTTCGTGCTGAAGGGGTGGAGCTTGGTGGACACCTCTCACTGAGGGGTGAGTGAGGAGGTAACCCGCTTAGGACGGGCCCACCACAAACAACGCTGCTGAGTGTGCTACAAAACGCTCATATTGTTCCCATCGCTTCGCTCTGAGTAATGATTGTAAGTGGTTGTGCAGGGACTGTCTGAAGTTACAACGCAGTATGGATCAGGGAAATTGCTATGAGTATTGCATGATAGATACTGTACAGCCACCATTGATTAAACCAGCTCTTACTGTCGTCTGTAAAACCACTAGGAGTACATGACTAGCCTCTGTGCCGGTACGAGTAATGGAGGCCTTGCAGAGAGCCAGTCACAGTACCCCATGAGTTTGATACATGCCACGAGCATTCTTGCGTTGCTGACCAGCCTTTATACTCTATGTCTGTGGTGAGAGGCGGTAGTCGACGGTAGGAAGAACACCTCAATGTTGAGTTTCATGTCGAACTACATATCACAAGCCCGACACTGTCAACCAGCCAACCTACCATCATCATAAAGGATCGTACCTGAGAACTCAGTGGCTCTGAATGGCACGAGATTCTCAGAAGGAGATGTTCGCTGAGCCTTATTAAGTCATGCCAGTGGTAGATTCAAGAGATATTAAGGCCTGATACACCCATTCAGCTGTTTCAAGAATAAGTTTGTCATCAGCTGTGAACTGAAGTAACAGGAGAGAAATAGTCCTTTCATGTTCAAAAGGAAGAAGTGATTTGATTTTCTTAATGTCTATGGGTTTTCCTTTGTACGTAGTATAGTGACTGAGGTTTACGTTCATTCTAACCAACTGGGTTCTGATAGGATTGCAGAAAATAGAACTGTCTTTCATTCGAGAAGGGAATGATTAGCACGTGCAGTGGTGATAAGCCAAGGAAAATGTTAGTGATAGTGATAGGTAGATAGTGGATGGGCCCTAGAGTATGCTAAGGTGAGGTTTTTCTACTTTTTTATTGACTAATCATAGCTTTGTGTAGGACACATACAATCTTCAAGATGAACCATCCAGTTATCCTGTTGTTAGTTTACCTTAATGAAGCAGTGAATTTATCACTACAGAAAAACAACGTGTCCGTGATGAAAGTAACTCCCGAACACCCTCGGGGCTGCAGAACAGTTAGGGCAAGAACTGGGGATAGGGTTGAACAGACAGCATGGAGAGAGGATGAAATCTGTTTCATCCCTGAAGAGACATCGCTACAGCATGTGTACTGTTCACTACCTTTCCTATTTCTTACTGTACTATTCGTCTCTTAGAGCAACAAATTGTATGTTTAAGTAGTCACAGGATAACCTCATACTGACACAGATGATGAGGTGAAGTGCAAACTTGTTGTCAATAGTTGTATAACTTACTGTGTAGTCAGTAGCTAGTGCAGGCAGAGCGACGAGGTCATAGCTCAGTTTTTTTTGGGGGGATGGGTATGAGAAGGCTTAGCAAGTAGGTCTTGTCAGAGATATCATGTGATGCCGAGGCAGAGAAGGGAAGGTGGGAGAGGAAGGAGAGAGTCGAGGTGTTAGCGTCAGGTGAGCGGGCCAGCATTAGGTCTGCCGGGCTCCGGACGGGGCGGGGATATTGTCCTGTCACAGCAGTAGAGACTCGAGTACTGCTCGGTCGGGACAGTACCGTCGCCCGCGTCCCTCACCGTCACCATCACCACCCACGCCCACCCTCCATCGCCCAGCTTCCTCCACCCACCCCGAACCCCACGCCTTCACCTCGAGCCCAAGCCACCATCCCAAGACCTCTAACGCCCACACCCCTAACAACAGGCCTCCCTTCCTAAGGGCAACGCAGACTAGTGGCGAGGAAGCTCTTGGCCCATGATCCAAGCCCTAAAATGATCACCTACGCCCAGTGCCACCACCCACTCCCCAGGTCACAGGCCGCCGCTCCTAGCCACCACCACCCGTGTCCTATGAAGCTACCAGTGCCCCAGAACAATCCATCATGTCCCACACCTCCAGCCATACCCTAACCGAGAAGCACTGTCCCAGATTACAGTTAATGCTCTGATGCCCCACCGTTCAGCTGGTTCGCACCCTTTACTAATATTCCTTGTGTCATTGTCTGCTGCACCCTGCACATCCATGCTTTGAAACACCCTCACCTTGCATCACCCTGTACCGCCCACGCCCTTTATTGTTGCTCTCAACCGTGTGATGAACACCCACCAACACCCTTGGGTTATCCATGTGACAGTCGACAGGAGCAGTGTGGCGCTTTTCCATCAGGGCCGAGTGCCGCGCGAGTGATATATAACGAGAGAGACAGACTCCAGCTCCTCCCAGAGCCAACCATCAAGACAGCTAGGGACTTTTGTGTGTTTTCGACTGCTTTACTGGATAGCATGATTTTTTATTCTTTTGTCTCTTTTTAGATTGTTTTTGGTGTTTATGAACTGCTTTTGTTTATATTTGTCGTGTTTTCTTCGAGCAGTTCATGTGCTCCCTTCAAACCCTACTTAATCTAGACGTGTTTTTGTATCCTATGTTCCTTTATTATTTTTCTTGAATTTCTCGGGTATCTGACCGATGTTCGGGTTTCTGTTTGTGTTTCATGTGCTAGATGAGTTCCATGTTCCTCACAGATTTTTTTCTATACCCTAGTTGCACTATCATTTTTTTTTTTTCCAATTCATCGTCGATGTGCCAGTGACATTATTTTGTCCTGAAGACAGACGCACCGATTGCACCAAAATAACTTCTTGTGTGACCCGCTCGGGTGATCACAGAGAGACGTACACATCAGCGATAAAGTCTCACGGTTTAAGTTTTGTTCAGTCGAATTGATTTGCGCTCTCGTGTGTTGAACGCTTTTGGAGGTTGATGTGAGTGCCGGCTCGTCGCCAGTAACACCCCTTATGTCTGTATTGTGTTTACCTTAAGGTCTTCCCTTCATGGCTGTCCCCTTCCTGTGCTCTTTAATTGATGATGTTTTCCCTCCATCCAACTTTATTCAGGTCCATCTCCTCTCATCCCCTCTGTCTCTTATCCCTTTTATTCCCAAGAATTTTCCCCTTCCCCTCTGCTTCTGCCTGTTATTCCCCTTCATTTAATTCCCATTTCCCTCATCTCCTCTTCCTTCTCCTCCCTCTGGTCCCGTCCGTGTGTCCCTCAGTCTTGGTCAGGACTCTTGTGCTTACGTTGTCTGCGGCTCGCGACTGGATATTCTTTTGCACACACATGCAACACACACACTTATGTACACTTATACGCAAAGACATGGACCGAGACATACACACATTCTTACGTACACACGAACACGTTTTTATACATAGCTAACACAGAAATGCACGCAAAGACACAGACACAGACACACACGCACACACACACACACACACACACACACACACACACACACACACACACACTGGAGTAAAGACATGGTACATAAATACAAGGGTAGGAAACGGGACAACACGAGTTATTCCGTCTCAAGAACTCTCTCGACTTACCACACAAATAGTAATCGCACACGCTCATACTAAAACTCATATACACACATGAATATGTTTGCAGATGATGCCAAAGTCATGAGGGAAAGAAACAGCAATAAGAATGGGATCCAAAGAAAAGGCCTCCATAAAAATATTATCTAACTGGAGCCCAGTGCACACGAACAGGATTGTGAGAGTCGTTTTAGGCCACCGTCGTATACTTATCAGCTAATATACGTTGGGAGCAGGAGGTAGGATTAAGGAGTCGCCAGGTTACTGAAACTGTTGCCCAAACGGTGTGGCGAGATATCCGCCGCCGGTTTCTTATTTACCCGATTCGTTATATAGGATGCCTGATCGGAGGAACGAAAGAAGAGGTCGATAGTTTCTATGAGAAACAAATTCCACGAGACCAGATCAAACGACTGGAATCTGTTTAGCTTAGAAAAGAGAAGGTTAAGAGGTGATCTAATTCAAGTATTCAAACTTATCATAGGCGTTGATAATCTTGATCTGTTGAAGTAATTTAAGACCTGATTCGACTGATTTTTTTTTTCTCGTATTAATGGATACAAACTCGTGGGCAAACCTTTTACCTCGAATGAGGCAAACTACCTTTTACTCAAAATGATTGTTAATCTATGGAACGATTTGCCTGTTAGAGTAGTTGAAAGCATTACCACACATACGTTCAATAATAGTCTTGGTAAATACTTCGCTGGAAATCCACGACTTACGTTATTTATGCCTCCTTACTCACAGTGACAATTTGCAGGTTATTCTGTTTGAAGTATCTGTCTGCCCTCTAACTTTTACCTCACTAATCTGTGAGTTTCTGATATCTTCCACCGTCGCTAACAGCCTCGAAAGGATCTAATGACCTGTTGCTGTTTGAACTCCTTTTTATTACTTCGTATTGTATTGTATATTGGCAGGATGCAGTGACAGAGGACGTGCATCCATGAACGCTTTGGGCGATCATCACGAACCAGTTGTCCATTCGCCAAACCGTCTTTTTCATGAATACAAAATGTAATGACGCTTTCGACAGTGATTACCTAATGTTGGCCGCGTATGTCTTCTCCGTGTAGGTCAGTACCTCCTCAGACAGATGAATAATAAATGAAGAGAAGAACACAAGAATATTACTTTCTTGTGTTTCTTGCCATCAGATTAGTAGAACAGACAACAATGCAGTGACATGTAAAGATTCAAGAATGACTGGAATCATTACGAGAAGTGTAAGAAAATGCATAGTGTATTTTCTAGTGAGACCACACCTTGATTATGCTGTACGGTTCTGGGCTGACACTGAAACTCATTCTTATGAGAAAACACCACAGAACTAAAACTGCATTTACCTAGAAAGTAGTGATACGAAGGAAGTACGCAGGTAGATAAACACGGTAAACAAAGACGATATGAATTGAATAGAAAAAATAAAATCCAGACAATAAAGAACCCGCAACAATTTTAGATTTGATAAAGACATAGGAAAGTACTGGTTTGGAAACAAGAAATGATGATGAGTCTGCAATTTACCAAATAGTATAATAAGTGCAAAAACCACAGAAAGGTACAGATACAGACAGATTGCATGGTTGCATGAGTGAATGGCTAGGGTGTGAATAAGAACCTCCTGGCATACCAACAGGCCAGCACAGTTTTCTTCCTTTCAAACGTTCTGATGATGACCTAAAAACTGGCCCGAACCCCCAGAGTCTAACGCAAATTGGTATCACAAGAAACATGTTTGCCAAACAACGTTCGGTGTAAGGCCTGAAATTAACTGAAACTTCGAAAAGAAACAGGTTGATAAAGTGTAGATATGTGGCAGCCATCAGTCACGGGCGACGAGGCTTTTGAGAAAGTAATAGTTTTTACAAATTTTCTAAATTATCACATTATGATCACGGACTATATATATATATATATATATATATATATATATATATATATATATATATATATATATATATATATATATATAT
>JAYMFT010366268.1:0-22241 GCA_038088735.1 Panulirus argus
CAGCGCGTGCAGTTCGGTGAGGAAATTATTCAATGTGTGCGCCTGAACACACTTCTTTACAGTTTCCGATATATATATATATACATGCACAGAGTCACACGTGACGTGCCGACTTCATCAGCAAAAGAACAAGACATAGCGCACCAACAGGCACAATACAAAAGAGAGAGAGAGAGAGAGAGAGAGAGAGAGAGAGAGAGAGAGAGAGAGAGAGAGAGACTAAAAAGGGCACTAACCGATATCATTACTAAACCAGCTTTCAGAACGCCATAGCAGAGCTATCGGTAAAGTGCAAAAATACTTAAAAGGGTGCGCAGTATGACCTGTAATTTCTTTTCTTTTTTTTTTCCTTTTGCCTCAAGGGCTTTGGTCACGGACAGAAGCAACCCCCCACCCCACCCCACCCCCCCCCTCATCGAAGGCAGGCCTGGAATGAATAAATGACGAGGATAAATGAAGAAGAGAGAGAGAGAGAGAGAGAGTGTGTGTGTCTGTGTGTGTGTGTAAAAGAGTTCCAGGTCAAGTTGGAGAAAAAGAATAACAGAACAGTAACCTGATCTAAAGAGAACGAGGTGGAGACATATTCAAGTGCAGTTTAACAGCATACGCCGTTCCGGTGCAAACAACAGCGCTTCGAAGCCGAGCAGCAGCGACTGGAGAGGGTGGACGACGGCGCAAAAGGCGTCGAGCGAAAATTTATGACCTGCGACACGAAAATGGCGACGGAGAGAGAGAGCGCGCGAGCATGCGCACCAGCTGCGCACGGGAGGTTCACACTCTCTCTCTCTCTCCCCCAGCCAAAACTCGCGGTTTCGGCAAGGCTCGGAGAGGATCCAGCGCTAATTCTAAAATAAGGGAAAGTTTAGCGCCCGATTTTGTCGAAATTTTGTGCACGTGCGGGACCTTTCCATTTACAACACGCGCTCTGATGATGGCGGCTTTTGAGCCACGCTGGCGCCGGAGGGGGGGAGGCTGTAAATTGGATCGCTCGTCCGATGGCCACATGAGGCCAGCCACACCATGCGGGACCCACAGCAGGTGCCAACAGCCCTCTCTCGTGCCGTATTTATCTTAATCTACTTTCCCTTCTCCTCTTCTTTGCCTCCATACTTTCTAATCTTAAACAGTTCTGAACAGAGCGCTGAATGAGAGCATATTTCGGGCGGATTTAAGAGAAATGTAAGGTGGAAATTCTTTGGTAGAGAACTTGCGCTCAATGTGGCGAGTCCATTTAAGAACTACATCTGGAAACCGGGTGCAACCAACATTTGCCAGAATTATCTCCCGTCTCTCTTCTTTGCCTGCGTGTTCTTCACTCTTTCAATTCTGAGTCAACGTCATTGAAGTCCCAATTAAGGATATGCAAACACTGATGTTCAATCTATTTTGCATGGTCAGATATTTAGCATCGAACCAGGGTAAACACCTGAAGCGTTACGGCAGGTCACTAATTTCGCCGAGGTCGAGAAATTTCGCTTGACACCGGGCATACCCTCAGCACCTCCTCCTCCCAAAGCCATGGCGGAAGTACTTGCCTTGGGCGGCTGCACTCAATATAACCTACTGGCACAAGAAGGCGTTAAGATGGTGGTTTCCAGGCATCACTTCAACACTCCTAACTCAGGAGGGTAGTACTTCCCAGGGCGGCTGCTGTCGACAGTCTCATGACACACGGGGTTTAAGATGGTTTCCAGGCACCACTTCAACAACTTCTGCGTTCAGGGGTGCAAAACTTCTCTAGACGGAAGCTGTCTACAACCTAGGCACAAGGAGGGTGCGAGAGTGGTTCCTGACACAGCCTCATCGCGTTCGATGAACATTTTTTCTCGCGTTTGTCTCCAGAACGCCAGGTAGACCTAAGGAAGTTTATCAGCTTTCGGCCTCCATATCAATCTATCCCCACTCGTTCCTATCCTCGTAATCCATGTTTCCTACAACGATTAGCATATATAAAAAAAAAATCTACAATTCAGCTTTAAAAATGGTAATCTAACAACAGTTTGTGCAAGAATAAAATGCCATGAACAAAATGAAATTTGAAAATATATTTCAGAGAGATCCTTCTACACAACTGCTTGGCAAAATGCACACACATACTACAGATCATTGCGGCATATGAAGCAAAATTTCACGATGAACAAACAAGAGAGTTCTGCAGTGTGTAGTAACAGCTCGATGTCAACAGATGTAACCTGATACATCAATTAAGACCATTTCGCAAATTTCTGTTTAAACAATTGTGAGTAACTGGCCATGAACTTTAGTTATGGAACTCAAAGAAGCGAAAACGAAGTACCAATTTTCAAACCAGCGAAGACGAAGAGTCCTAACTAACTTTTCAACACCAGATGAAATACAAAAGGCTAGTAAATAAAAGTCATTTAAAAAAAAAAGTGAAAAACATTACCGCAGTCGTTATTCAACATCCCGTGGAAGAATTTTCAGGATGTTTCATGAAAGACGCAACAAATCTTAGGTACAAAAATCACTCAGGACGACCCTACCTCCATTTAGCTGAAGGGTATCACCCCACACATATTTTACCACCACATGCGTTTGAATGGGCAATAATACTCGTCTAGAGACAATCTAAATGACAATCCCGCCCCGTCAGCACAGACTACATACGTGTAATAATGAACTGAAAGCACTCGGGGAGAGAGAAAAAAAAAAAACTCACTGTGACTTATTTCATTCTCAAGATAACCGAGACGTCGTCATAGTGCTGAGGTCCCTCCTAAGAGCAGCCGGGTCCGGAGCGGGGGGGCGGGGCGGCCCTTGCGACAGATCAAAGGACGGCGTCGATTTACGAAAGTTTCCCCCCCTCCCCCTTCGGGATCGTCCGATTCTCGTGGCAAGTTGTCCTGCGCTGCGGGCTGGGGGGGCCCAACATCTGCTCCGGAAGCTTACAAACGACGCTAACGACTGTGTTTGTGTACGACGCTTGGATATACCTACCTAATTTCGCCTCGACACCGTCTTGCCCTTAGCGAGTTTCGTTTCCTGTCAAACATCTATGCTCCACTATCCATGTTCCCCGTAATTCCTAACTCCCCTAACTTCATGCAAGGAATTTATGATAACTCACGATTTTCTTACGCATGACATTTAGAATAAGGCCAGGCAGTTTAGAAATATTCATCCTGAGTCGTTATTTCGACATACGGTATTAATTCGCATCCAGCGTGAGTTCCTCACCATCTTCCTACAAACGCTCTTTGACAGATTGCCAGCTCACATGTTCCCTACCTTTAATTATCCTTAAATATATATATATATGCGCTTTGTGACATATGTTCAGTACATGCCTCTCACCCTCAAACATACGCTATACATCAGATATCCTCTGCCTTATATTACCTTTACACTCCGTGCGTACGCGGTACACATCCTGTGTAAAGCCCTTCTTCCGTCAAATTCCCCTCCGACTCGAAACGCAGGTGTTCACCCACATCATCAACTTTAAAAAGTCCAGCGAGATGGCTCTCGCCCAGTCGCCCTGGCTTGGTGCATGTAATTGATACAATGCCTAGCGAATTTCCAGGCGGAACAGACTATGAACTCTGCACTTTTACAAGAGCCCATTGTTTTTTTTCTTTTTTTTTTTTTGGCAGGCGGAGAGTTCTGCCTAACGCTCAAAGGTTAACAATACACTCGACGCTTCCATTGTTTTTTTTTTCCTTTCCTTTATGATTCTTTAATTGGCTTCGTTGAAGCGGCGCAGCCTTCTCTTACGGCTTCGTCGTGAACCGAGGCATCGTCACCACGATGTGGATACATACTTGACCAATTCAACTTGACCAACCGCGTGCCTGAAACATTTCAAACTACTTCCAGAATATACGCGATAATCTTAATCAAATTATTCATTTCTTTTTATGAGCGTTCTTTGCATACAGAAATTCAATGGGTCTCTTCGCGCGGCAGGCTACAAAACGGCTGACTTTACCGGGCATCAGATCCAGACAGACCCTGAATGATGTCACTGGGAATCAGTACCACACAAAACCAGAACGATGCAAATTTCGGTAACCTGCGTTACTGGGACGTGCTTCTTGAGGGACGTAAAGCTACTTGAGTATGTGACGCGGGCACTGTGACGGGGGTGACGTGGGGATGTGACTAGGACGACGCGTCGGGGCTAAGAGGGGACGCGTCTGCCAATCCTGCGGCAGGACGGGAAGACGGGGACGCAGGGATACGTGAGGATAGGATTCCGGGAAGGAGGACACATGGGTGCCTGAGCACGCAGTCCTGAAGACGGACACAGGATACGTTACCAAATATCGCTCTCTTCTCTCACCCATCGACTCCTCCTCTCTATCTCTCTCCCTCTTGCCGCTCTCCTTCCCTCCATACAACCCTCTCCCTCCCACCTACCACCCCGTCATCCTACCCCCTCTCCCCGTCCTTCTGCTCCCTCCTTCTCCCCAAGCCGCCGTCCCCTCCCCAGCGTGGACACACTCTGACCTACAACCTGACCTCTAAACTTTATCTTCTGCCGCCACCAATATCCCCCGACCACAACGCTCTCCTGCATATTACACGCCCCTGCCGCCTCCCTCCCCCCTAGTTACCTACTACTGCAACACTTCGCCTCCTACACTCTGTACCTACCCTCCCTCTACAGCAGCATAACTAGGTATTCATTAGTACAAAATACATTATGTACGTATGACAAACACTATATCAATGTGTGTGTGTGTGTGATTATCTACCTGTACAGTGTAGGGAAGTTCTACGCTCGTGGGGTCCCAATCTTTCGAAAGACATCAACTACGCAGTAGCTCACAGAGGCGTCTCCAACCAGGTATCAGCTACGCCTGAATCAACGTCTTACAGAACTGGTTGTCTGGAGTCTGGTAGTTCACGACCAACCCTCCTTCATCACCCTACGGTTGATTCGTTGCCTCCGTTACGCTCCGTACTTCCGACCCATCCCACCGAGCCTCATACCATAACCCTCCCTCCTCAAGAGAGCATCAGTCTTCCTTCCCACCAGAGAGATTCTGTCCCTTCCCCTTCCCTTCCCTTCCATCAGCCCCAAGCCTCCCTTCCAGCTAAACACCTCCCGTTCCTCCAACACCTCCATGTCTCCCCATCCACCAGCAAGATTCCACATCTACCTTCCTTCCTCCTACTTGCCACTGCCTTCCCACACCACAATTCTACCCCCTCCTCCACACAACCCCCTCCCCCTCCACACCTGCACTACTACCTCTCCGTTCTCCATTTCACGACCTGCCGTCACCCGAGCACGCCCGTCCGTCACCACTCAAACAAATGTCCTGTCTCTCCCTGTACTTGCCAAGTCAACCCCGACTCCACCTTCGGTCCCTATAGTACAATAATACCTTTGCCTCAGACTCGAATACTCACGACTCTCTCTCTCTCTCTCTTTCCTGCATGTCAACGCGCGCCGCTACACCACCACACAGCCTTGGGTGGGTGTAGGATGCAGGCAGCCAAACACCAGACACTCTGGTCTCCCCAACTCGACCCGTCGAGAGAGATAACAATTCTAACTTGTACTTAACTTCACCCAAATTGAATCCCGGAGTATTATATCCTCCTGCGGCCTGCACAGACGCACGCACGCAGGCACGCACGCGCGCACACACACACACACACACACACACACAAGCACACAAACTTAGACAATCAAAAGCAAACACTTACAAACACACACACACACACACACACACACACACACACACACACACAAATCCAATCGTAAACACAAAACCGCATGTTCATACATACAATTACATAAACACAGAACCCCCAACCACTACACACACACACACACACACACACACACTTGCAACATCAACAATACAACAGCCGTCGTAACACACGTAACACGCCAGGGTAACAGCAACCACGCAGCTCCGCAACTGCGGTGGGAACAACCACAGGGAATGGACGCAATACGAGGGCAGTGAAAAATAAAGGGACACTTCAGAGTCCCAGTGGACGCAAACCACAGCACAGCAACGGCAGTGAAAACATGGCGAGGCATGAGCGCCAGTGGGGGCAAAACCAATTCACAGCAGTGACAAGGCGACGCATAAGAGGCAAATGAACGCAGGCAGCAGTAGAGTAGTGCAATGACGGCAGTAACGCAGCAACGGCAGTCCCCCGAAGCAGCAACAGCAGCAACGGCAGTTCCCCCGAAGCAGCAACAGTTCACAGCACCAGCAGCAGCTGCACAAGATTCACCAGAGCTGAGGCAGACATGAAGAAAATTAACGGCCAACGGTCACAGCATACGCAACAGCAGCTACGACAGAAGACGCAGGGAACAGCAGCTACGACAGAAGACGCAGGGAACAGCAGCTACGACAGAAGACGCACGCGCAACAGCAGCTACGACAGAAGACGCGCGCAACAGCAGCTACGACAGAAGACGCGCGCAACAGCAGCGGAAACCACCAGGAGCGCGCCAAAACCAGCAGACGCAGCTGGCGAAGGAGAGAAGCAGAGGGCCAAGTCTGCTGCTGCTGCTGCTGGAGTAGTAGCACCACCACCACTACCAAGCCATACCGCCGCCATCTCGGGACCACCTCCTACCTCCAGGGAGGAGGTCGCACAACTTTCTCCACAATTACCACCGGAGATTTTTCAACCACTCACGCTAAGAGATACTTCCTTAAATCCTCCCCGGGGGAGATGGATTTTCAAACCTCTTAAACGAGACTTTTAAGCGTCGCAGAGATGCTGCTTACCATCAAAGAGAGAGAGAGAGAGAGAGAGAGAGAGAGAGAGAGAGGGGGGGGGGAAAAGTCTTTCCGGCGAGATACTTTTACACTTCATATTTCTTTTACCTCCAAGTGAAAAAGTTATCTCTAAAGCTCCCTTGTGAGATACCTGTCAACTTCTGAGAGAGAGAGAGAGAGAGAGAGAGAGAGAGAGAGAGAGAGAGAGACTTCCAGCCCTCCCTTTGGGACGTGTTTCTTTAACGTCTAAGCGAGCGTCGTCATGCTCAGAATATGATCTCTCTCTCTCTCTCTCTCTCTCTCTCTCTATCAGCCATGAAATCGGGAGGCAATCTTTCCCAAGGATTCGTTTAGAAAAAACGAGATAAGGTTTGACATCCAAACGCCGAGGCGTTTCCTCAACTTTCGGTAGAGAGAGAGAGAGAGAGAGAGAGAGAGAGAGAGAGAGAGAGGGGAAAGATCAATTCAATTTCGAACATTTCATCTTCAAGGGAGACGGGACTCCCCCATCCACAATACTGCGAGGGTGAGGCCACTCGTACTACACCCAAAAAGTCCGGGGACTACTCCAACCTCCGCTTTCCAAGCTGTTCCTCGATTCTTGCCTCGCCTTACCGTAAGTACAACTCGTGCCTCTGAACATTTCCCTCCCCCCCCCCCTCCTCACCCTGTAGCGCCATTCCCCTCTGTACACCCGAACAACGCTGTTCCATGGCATCGAGTCATCTGTAACACTTTACAATGCGAGCGAGTCTTATTTCATCGTATGTGATGTAATGTGTGATGAGAACTGAAACAGAGTTATCAACATTTTCTCGTATTGTGAAGTTAATGCGATGGGAATGGGACAAAGCTATCAACCTTGCTTTCGTCCGCGAGGCATTGTGGTGAGAAGTCTGGCATCGAGTCTCCCTCTCTCTCTCTTGCACGGCTTTCCTTGTGCGGGGGAGAGACCAAACACCAACACTCGAAACATTTCCCCCCCCAGAAAAATCCTCTCGAGTTCGTTGGGAGGGGGGAGGGGGAAGGGGGGGGGGTTAACCCACTCGGCCGAGGCAGCAGTGCAGCGCAGCTATTCGCAGAAAGAAACAGACGAGTGGAAATAATAAACGTGAGGATGCTTAAAGAAAGGGGAAAAATATTGCCGGGGCTGAAACTACAGAATTAAGAGCGAAGTTGGGGGTGGAGAAGCGGGAATACACCCGCACCAAGAGGGAAGGAGGAAGTGGGAGGGGGGGGAAGGAATGAAGATCTACAGGAAAGCCTAAAAAAAAAAAAAAAAAAATCCTGGCGTTAAGAAACAAAACGAAATTAGGAATGCGAAAGTACAGCAAACATCTACGTTGACCAATGATCGATGATCCTTATCCAATGTATAGGGAAGAGGAAATTCCATTGACTCCCAGCGAATAAAAGTATCCAAAAAAAATTTTTCAGAAGAATGCCCTCAGGAAACACCGTCAGGCCTTTGAGCAACATCAAGTATACCTGAAGACGTGCACACACCGAGCTCTCTTTCCCTCTCTCTCTCTCTCTCTCTTCGGTGATTCGGGATATTTGAGTAATTATGAGCAAATGTTTATAGCCCCAGGGATTACCTTACCATACTGACATCCGATACCTGGTATACTGTGACCAAAAAAGCTTTTTAACATTTGAACAGCGAGTAATGTGATCGAGGCAAGACTGACGTCACGGGATCGAGGAGCTGTCACCTGATAACACTGTTATCAAATCATCTTTACAAACTAATTCTCCCGCGCTAAACATTCGCGTGGTTTGGTTACATTAAAACCTTTCGGTCGCCGTTTTGTTAAACCATATCCTGAAATAATATCTTTTTATTTTTTTCATCCTCTACCATACTGTGACGGGATAATCAACTTGTGGTGGCGACGTGTAATTACTTTCTGGGACGGAGGGGGCGGGGGGCGCACGAACGGCAATGCCGAAGGACAATACGGGGATTCGATCGTGGAAGGTACGTGCGGCAGAGGCCCACTCGGCTGTCCTCAGCCCCTCGAAAACGACCCACGACGGACATTCTTCAGCACGACGATAGATACGACCACGACCGCGAGCAGCGCCGCGATCCTTGGCTACGACTTGCGGGTGCAAAAGCGGCGCTCCGGAACGCACGACCACGACCCATCGATCGCAGAGCCTCTCCATCGATAGAAAAAAAAAAAGAACTATGCCTTTCACTCGAAATTCCTAAAATTTTTTACCTCTGAAATTTTCTTTAAAAAAAAAAAAACGGAATTTCATTCTACATGCAACAGGTCACCATCCCACGCACTCTGCCCTCGAGACGCGACGGTGGTGGTGGCGGTGGTGGTGGGGAGAGGAGCCATCCAGCCGTGGCGTGCTTGCAAAACTGGCCGATTAACAAAATGCAAATTCCCTGCACTGCAAACGATACCCCACACGCAAACTCTGGCTCGATGGGAAATACGGCACGGCTGAATCTTTTGGAGGAGGAGACGCCGAACTGTCCACACACACACACACACACACACACAGTTTTAAGCACACGTTAACATCTATCTGCCTCTGAAACCAGAGATTCTGTCCAGGTTAAATTACAATACTCGGTTTATGGTACGAAGCATTAATACCTTCCCCGGATGCTACCACAGCGCAACGGTAAACCGGGGTGGAACGTAAACCCGTTAATGTTTATTGGACTACGTGATTGCTTATATAAACCCAAAATGATAATGTTCATGACCCGCCAGCCGGCAACGCCACGGCGGCGGCGGTGGTGGTGGTGTATGTGAGGACGCGTAACGGACCGTGCTTTTTTAAACTCCACTGTCCTTACGCAACGGTCCGGCTAAATGTAAAACGCCAACTCTCTCTCTCTCTCTCTCTCTCTCTCTCTCTCTCCCTTTCCCCGCGTTAACAAACTTGTATCAAACATTTTCCTCTCTTCTGCCAGCCCGGAGTAAATATGTAGCAATACTGCCCCCAAAAGGAAGGGGGCAAAGATACTCGATTCCTTTACAGATATGAATGTCGCCGCTTCGCTTTCAGCAAGCGCGACGGTCAGCAAGGTACGGAGTACAGTGACGCACCTGTACTTCACGGCTGACACTGTAAGAGGTTCGGTTAAAGTACTGCACATCGTACATGTCTATCAGTAATGTACACATTACATGAGATCATGTGTGTGCACTCTAACATGGTGGTCAGCATTGAATTACGTGCCTAGGCGTCATTCTAAGAGAAAACAAATAACGTTTATTTTTTACCCTCTTAGTACATACGATTTTCAGCAAAGCAATGATTCGCGACTTGACAGGGTCAATCTGGGGATTTCTCGTTGCCGTCGGTTGCAAACTGTACTTCGTCTGCAACGACCCCGGTTCAACATTCGATGCTGGTATCCTACCAACTCCCTGTGTCCGACTCCTGACCCAACCAAATCAGTCCCAAGTCTGGCCTCGTTTACTCCTGAGCGATCCACCATAAACCTACTAACACGGACGGAGCGAAGCTAGGTTAGGTTGATCTCAGTCACGTGCGTCTGGTGCGGCAAAATGGAACTGTTTGTCAGGTCACCGCTCGCGGCGCTGCCTCCCGACTCCTGATGGAGCTCGCAGTTCCCATCTCCGGCGAAGCACCGACGGCAGGCAGTACACCCAAGGGGCGCCAGCATTCGTAAACGCTGGGACGACAATACTGCCGTTGTCCGCAGCGGATGCAGGGGTAGGATCTTTGGGGGCGGGGTCGGGTGGGTGGTTATTCATTACAGATATGAGGTCCTGGGGAGCCCTGAGGGCAACGGCTGTAACGAAGGTCGAATCTGGCGGGGAGAGAGGAGAGAGGAGGAGGAAGAGGCGGAGGAGTTGGTGGCGGAGGGGGAAACAGGGAAAATGGCTTTATGTCTTTCACCTGTCGATACATGATGACAAAACCCAAAACTTGTTCAGTGTGATTTAGAATACTTCGACCTAAAACAAGTTAATTACCTTGACATCTTACGACATCAGGTGACTGACAGAGCCGGCCGCGGATGACACACTGGCATTTCTGAACAGCCTGTTCCGTCATGGCCTCCAAAGCCTCCAGAGAGACAGACCCCTCCCGACTCTGAGAATGAACAAGGAACCCACAAGGAACCCAGCAGAACTCTCCATTACTGTGACGGAGAAGCCCACGTCTGCTCGACTCCGGGCCGAAGAACCGGGCTAACCCGACAGAGTTCTGGGTAAAGATCTAACCGGACCTGCTACAGTTTAGGCGAAGAGCCAGTCCTCTTGGGGGATACAAACGGAGTACTGTCGAGCTACGAGGCTTCCTTAACGAAGTACACCCGAGCTAAGACAGAAGTTTACGAAATACACTTGAGAGAGGAGAAATACACTTCAAGTACACGTTTTGGTAAAGGAATATCTCTTAAGTATGGAAAGGATTACACTCACGCCAAGTGAAACTTTACAGGCATGTACTTATAAAAAATAAAACAAAATTCACTTAAATGTATACATACATGATCTTACGAAGGCATCTTATGTATGCCCTTGATTTCTGCAAGACATTCATATCTTGGCAATGCACACATTCTGAAAATGCACTTCCATAGCAAGGAACGCTTCGCACCGGTCGTATTTTCCCAAAGTTACGTTTTTACATAATACATATATAAATATATATATACATACATATATACATATATGCCAGCTTTTACAGGATATACATTTCTTCTCCCACCCGGCCCCTTCCTCCCACGACTGTTTCTAAAAGGAATGTTTTTACTTGCAGATTTTCCTAGCAGCAGGGCCACCAGGAATGAATGGCACATGCTACCCACGACAGGCCCCACAACACTAACAACAAATTAGAGTTAATGGATCTAATAAACTAAAGCGAGGCGGAATTATCCACGCTTTCCCTTACAACCCATTACGGCCACCTCTTACACCCCATTACGACTGCCTCTGACAACCTAACAAGACTGCCCTTTACAACCCATTAACAGTGCCTCTTACAACCCATTTCGAGTGCCTTGTGACCCATTACGACTGTCTCTAGCAACCTAATAAGACTGCCTTTTACAACCCATTAACCGTGTCTCTTACAACCCATCGCAAGTGCCTTATGACCCATTACGACTGCCTCTAGCAACCTAATTAAGACTGCCTGTTACAACCCATTAACCGTGCCTCTTACAAACCCCTTACGAGTGCCTTACAACCCATTAAGACCGACTTTCGCAGCCTAACGAGACTGCCTTATCAATTGCATCTTACAACCCAAAAACAGCGCCTTTAACAAACCCCATTAGGACGAAGTCTGCTCCAGACCAAGTATAAAACGACCCCGCTTACGTCTGATCTCAGTCTAAAGGGGAAAAGATGATCGGAATTAAACTTAACTTTAGAACAATTTCGCCCCTAAAGTATCATCTAAATATCGGGGTGGCACTACTTACTGTCCTTACGGACGACGAAGCTGGCAGAATGATTTGGAGAGTCGTACGTTCTCATCAGGTCTGGTGCCCACACACTCCTCTGCTGAGCCGCCCCCCCGGGTGCCCTCACATCGCACACTTTGACCTTATACGTCGCGTGCTCCACGCTGCACACCCATCAGGATATCTGAAGCCTCTCAGATGATCACACCCTTACCAACAATACTGCTGTGTAAATTATAATTTTCTCTTTTTTAATGCTATTGGATTTTTTGTCCCATATTTTGCTTTCTTTACTGTACTGTTGGTTACACACACACACACACACACACACACTCCCTCTTTCTTTCTCAACCTCTCTCTTTCTCTCCCTCCCTCCCTCCCTCTCCCTCTCCCTCCATCCAGGATGGGCCAAGGTCTACATCTCCCCTTTAACCAGGTATGGCAATATCTCTGAGTTACCCATCTCCTGCCAGCCAGGTAAAGGTGGGAGCGATGGTGCAGGTGTTGGGAGGAAAAGGTATAGGGAGAGGCCGCTGGAGGGGGGAGTGGAGTGCAAGCGGTTCGTGGCTGTACTGGTAGCGCGAAAATCGTTCTCGTGGTAGTGAAGTTGTGGGTGTAGGGTGGTCGCGGCGGCGGCGGCGGCTGCTACTGATGGTGGGTAGCGGCTGTGGCATTCAAGCGGCAGCCATGACTAAGTCCCTGGCAGAGGTGGAGGAACAGCGACGACCCGAACACCCACCACCGACCCCCACGCCGAAAGGACCGGCGTCCCTTCGGTACTCGTGCGTAGATCTCCCGGAAAAACGACCCGCCACCAGGCCCTCAGTACGAACCAAACACGACCCCCCCCCCCAATCTCCACGCTAACAACACCGCTGTGGCCAAGGCAAAATACACACACTATTAGCCATCACCACAACAATGCCAGCAACCGACACAATAATCCTACACCACTAATCTCCCGAGCGGGATACACTACAACAATATCACGACTACAACGAGGGCTACGTCTCAAAAGACATCATGACCATAATCACACTAAACAACATCCGCATTGTAAAATTTCTACGTACGAAACCCGTTCATGCAAGCCGCCAGTCTGGAAGAGGATATAAATTATATATCAAAAGACATCCGTAACAACTTGATGTACTGCGTATCGCGAGACTAGACTGAATCACAAATAACCACGAAAAAAAAAAAGAAAAGCCTTCCCACTCAATCTATCACGTCACCAGCTCCCATGGTAAGGGATCCAATCAAATATCAACCGTGAGGTCAAGTCCTCGTGGATATGCCTGCGACATACGTTAACACTCTATGGAAGTGAGGATACAGAGAGCATTTGTAGACACACACACACACACACACACTCTCTCTCTCTCTCTCTCTCTCTCTCCTTCCCATACACCTGCTTAGCATGCTTTTCCGGCATCCTACAGTGTCCCTGGCTTTTTTCTCCGTCCGGGGCGCGCCTATGCAGCACTCGGAACTGCTGCCAATGCATCTGCGGGAGAGATATCCTTTTAACACCTGCCTCACGACAGTCTGTCTCTTCGGCAGCAGAGAGGCGGTCCGGCGTGGCTGGCCAGACAAGACTCCATAAGCACCGGAATGGTGGCGGTGAGATCCACTTGCTTTTGTCTGGAGCGAGCCAACTGCCCCGGCCGGACTCCCAAGTCTTCGACGACGCCCGATGACGCGCACGAGGCTGAGAAGCCCAAGCCGTCGTACGACGGGCGGGTCCGGGAGGAGGAGGAGGAGGAGGAGGAGGGGGAAGGAGCGAGCTGCCTCACGTAGGGAATAGGAACCGTCGCTGATTGGCGCAACGGTGTGTAGAGTGGCGGCAGCCAATCTCATGCCAAGGCGTGGTGCTGGGAGGAGGGCAAGAAGGGCAGCAGGCCACGAGCACTTCCCAAACGCGGCCCCCCCACCTGAAGGCATACGTTGTTTCCCCTCCTCCCTCCAGTGGGGGTGGGGTGGGGGGTGGGAAGCACAACCGTATTGGAAATCTGAAGCCTACCAACCAACCCCCTCCCCTACCTGCCCGGCAGCCTCACCTACCACTCCGGGGGGGAGGGGAGGGAGGGAGGGTGAGGGTGGGGGGAAGGGGCTCTCCACTAATTGGGGCTGTGTAGGCGGCTCGCTAATTGTTGTCTTTCCATCATACGCTGTATTAGATGTTTACAGGGAAATTTCCGTCCGTATGAGGAAGATTTTGCTCGCGGGGTCTCTCTCTCTCTCGTTATTCCCTCACTCCATTTTCCCCCCTTCTCCTTCCTTCCCTCCTTTTACCCTAGCGAAGACTTAAGTGTTCTTAATTATAAGGTTGATCATCAAGGCGAATCACCTCTAGGTTCACCTGCGCCAGTGCCAATACCCGGAGACAAAGGAAATGGGGATGTAAATGACTGTGAAGCCTTTTGCTGGTCTGGCGATGATGGCTCAACAAAACGGAGGAGTCGAGCGCATTTAAGGATCAATTTCATTCTTCAAGGTTTGTGAAATAAGAGTAAATGATCGTATCTTTTGCCATCATCTTAATTCTGTCATCACAACCACCCAAATAGTAATACCATTCTCCAAGGCATGGGCAATGGGGCTAAATGATCATTTATTATATTCATCACTATCTTCCCGTCATCATAACTACCCAAAGGCTATCTATGTATTTTCTTCAAGTAAAAACTGCAACATCTGCTACACCTTAGCTCAACAGAGATCTAGTGTTCTAGTCGGCAAGCTGTCCATCTAAGTCACTTTATTCTTTTTTTTCTATTTATTTAACCAGGTAAATATACACCTGGTAGCCTGAGTATGAGCAATAAAAGCTAAACCACCTGCATTCATTAGAGGCGAAAGAGGCTCTTCAATCCACCGCGAGAGAAAATCATCACCGTAAATCATGCCCCGATGTGGGGGGGGGGGGGGGAAATGTTTTAATTTCCCGTAAACTGATGAATTTTTCATCACAACAACCTCGGGGCTCCCGGAGGACGCTGGTAATGGAGTTTCCGAGGACTCCTGTGCCTCTTGAGGGTAATTACCGGGCGCTGCAGCAGTCGTGGGGGTACGAACTGTTACGGTTATGATGGACGGCACAACAAAACTTTTTGTCGTCGTCAAAGACCTAGCATCTTTTCTCTCCCCCAACACCAGGCGCTGCTAATGAATCTGGCTCTCTCCCTCCGTGGCCTCCACCCTCCCCGAATGCTGCCTTGTTGGTCAAATTATTCATGGGTGGTCGTGGTCTCCAAGCCTTGCGAATCAGAGACTCTACTAAAAAGAAGGGTCGTGCTCTCCATCCTCCCTGGTACTAGCTGGTGAATCACTCATCATCCTCCCTGCCTCTTTACTTCCCCCATCATCTCTCTCTCCTCTCTATGTTTTAATCTCCCTCGCTCCCAACTCCATCACCTTCATCATATTCTCTCCCCTCCCCTCGTCCCCGGCCATCTCTTTCATCATCTGCCCTCTCTCCTCCTCTCTCCTCCTACCATCATGGTAACCATCGCCACCAAGGGAGTCCCTACCATCGCTACCATTACTACAGTCGCACTCGCCATCATCACTACGTAACACCATAAACGGACTCAATGAACCAGCCCCAATGTCTCCTCTCCTGGCTACCTAAGGACATCATGCATATGGAGAGAATTTGCGAATGGGCGTTATTGCGGCTACATTAACACAAGAGACACATAAGAGGATGGGAATATGGAATACGTTAGGAGGACGATGATAAAAAACGTAAGATGCGTCTTGCGTGAAAAAAGGTTACACTTAGACATTATACTCAAGACTATAAGACACTATATGTTTGGAGTAAGAGACGATATGATAAACCACATATGACAAACCGAACGGAATATTGAGACTCTTGACCTCTCAAAACACGTAAACATAAAACTCCTGTGATGTGTGTGTGTGTGTGTGTGTGTTGTGTGTGTGTGTGTGTGTGTGTGAAGCCAGCTGAAGCTCGTAACAGTGTTACGCGGGCAACTCACCACACTGTGAGACGGGGTCCCTCTTCCCATCTTCTCTTGGGAGTAAAAGTTTGTGAAACGGAACTGAATTTCCCCCCCACACACACTTCCTTTTGAGGCAACAGCATCTCAACAACCATTTCCTTCCTCCCTAACCTCTTAGAAAAAAAAAAAATGACAGTACTTCCACCGGCTCTCTTCCTCCCTCACCTCAAAAACCGCGACTCCTCCACCAGCGTCCATCCTCCCTCGCTTTCTCCCTTCCAAATCCCCAAAGGCGGCAGCACCTCTCCCACGGGCGTAACCTCCCCGGCACCGACGGCGATACGCGCAAACACATTGCGTTCCTCGCTTGATGATCAACCGGTTCCCTGGGCCTCCCTACGCGTTCGTTCTCCAGGTTCTCCACCTCTGGGGTTCACATTACCGGAGGAGGTCGGGTTTCCACCTCATTATCTCGAAAACAATATCTCACTAGCGCAGGAGGCCGTAAGGCAGTCTCTCAGCAAACTAGCTTCGTTAACGTGTTAAGTTACATCATTTCGTAGTTTCTTAAAACAATATCGCGAGGAGATTTCTGGCCGTAAAAAAAAGAATGTAATTATACCACACATCTGAAGCTCTTGAAACAGCCAAGCCGTTAAATCAGCATAGCACAAATATCTTATTACTTATCGAATTTTGTTATTGACTAGAAAAACATTGCTTATTTCTCCTTCCGCGTATAAATAACTTGTCATGACATGATGTTAACTCATTAAAAGCAGAACATTTTACTCGAGAAAATCTAATAAATCGGCTCTGCTCATTACCGAGAATCGCATTCAAGGGGGGCACAATGTTCACCATTTAGCCCATGCGCCAATTTGTACTTGTGTGAACGAAAATGCCTTCATAAAAATCGAGAGCTTGCGATCAGGAAGGACCCTTCCAGACATGCTAAAGAAGGCTACACGAAACACTAAGCTTCGGTCCTTAAATGAACTACAAACACACAATACAGGAAAAGTCTCCCATATGGATACAATCCCAGGATCCCTTTCTCTGAAGGGGTTCCTCCAGCAACGTCGAGGCTGCGCTACTTCAAGTAGCAGGGGAAATGGTGGACCTCTCTACTAGAGTGGGAAGTTCCTCGACGAGACATTACTCTCGTCAACAGACGATGACACAGCCCCGTAGAAGGTGAATTTTCAGTCACAGTCGCCTGTAACGACCCGTCCTTAAATCAGCGTGCTTAATATTCTAATTCAGTTAGTCCGGTGGATGGTAGAACTAACATGGCCGACTGTATGATCGCTCACGCATTAACTCCTGCTTAAGTATTCGACGTGTGGAAGTATGCAGAAGGTATTTTCAAATCCATCCAGGAAAAGGAGAGAGTACCCATGAATGACAGGCAACTTGCGTCTCACGAATCCCGTGAACCTATTCGTATAATACGAACCTGGTGTTTAAAGTTATAACATCGACTTCCACACTCGAAAGTCAAACACGGGAAACCTGCACTTGTTGCCAAGGCAAATTCATAAACCGCAGCGGAGTCTCTGGCCGCAAAAGGTTTAAGCGCTCCAGATATTACTCGCAAACTTCTGAGATGTTTTTAAAAGAACTGCCATGCTTTTATGCATCCGGACAGCGTTCCGAGTGGTTCAACTTGGATTTGTAATGCAGACTTTGTAAAATCTGAAGACGTGCAAGAAGCAACTGCAACACAAGTCAACCCTCCCACAACATACGCTTGCAACAGAAGGTCACACCATTACAAAGCATAAGCTACAAAACACATTGGCTGATTCGCAAAAAAAAACAAACTCTCTGCAACGTAATGTCAAAACTAATGCAACATAAGCTTGCAAAAAAATGTTCACACTACAGCAACACTCCATCTGGAACACGATATCAAAAAAACCACGAAAACATACTGTCTGCAACACAATGTCAAAACTACTGCATGCCAAATGCAACACGGTGTCAAAGCCATTGTAACATTCTCTAACACGTTTAAACTATCAAAAACACACCGTCTGCGCACACACTCACTGTCAAAAATACAAAAATATTCCATCTGCACCACACATTTAAACATATTGCAGATGCAACATTCACACAGATCTCCCGGAACATTACCGGCAAGGGACGATGCCCAACAACCTGAATGTTTGATGGACTGATTGGGCAAAAGCTGGCCCCGCCCGCAACGTACTGGATGTTCTCCAACATCGTGCATGTTGAGTGGCACACCAGGCGGCAATGTTGCTCTCGTCGTCCTGCACGCTGCAGATCTGATCCTTTTACCAAACCCAACATGAATGGCCGAGACAGGATATCCTGCCGAGCTCTGACGTGCCACGAACGAACCTGCCTTTGGAGGGGGGGGGGGTGACGAAAACCAAATAACCCTCTAGTAACGGGAATGCTTACTAACCAAGGCATATGCGAAGACGGTGCACACCAGACGGAAACTATTATTACTCAGGAGAACGAGACAAGGCGCTCGCTCGAGACGACCACCACGAGAGGGGTCGGAAAAAAAAAAATGTAACAACATCACACGGTGTGTCTAGAAAGTAGGTGAATTCCGAGCGAGATGTAAATGAGAAACAGGGGTATACTGGGCTCCAACAGGAGGCTCAGCATACAGAGGAGGTGCTAAAAACCTCGAACTGATTGGGAGCGACTGAAGCAGGCGCCACCCCGTCATTGAGAGAGATACTGAGTCAGTCTCTCTCTCTCTCTCTCTCTCTCTCTCTCTCTCTCTCGAGTGATTCTGACGAAGACAGACACACAACAGGACGGAGCGGGGAGGGAGGTGTAGGGAACGCACAGGATCTGAACAACGGAACGTAAACGACGAATGCAAGTTTATATCGGTGTGTGTGTGTGTGTGTGTGTGTGTGTGTGTGTGTGTGTGTGTGTGTGTGTGTGTGTGTGTGTGTCCGGTCACGGATGTTAAATCTCCGAGAAAGCACCTGGCGCAAGGTCAGAAGGGCTAGCGAATGGAGATGGGGGGGGCACACGGGACTGAAGCGAGTCCGATTGTGCTCCTCGCCAGGAGAGGAACGTGCTAAAATCCAGCTGCAGTATAAATGCGCTGCATACAGTATGCTACAAGAACCGTGAGGTCTCTCTGTCTCACTTCCACGCGACAGCTTAAACCTAGCATTTACACACACACCCACACACACACACACACACTGTTGCACCCGTCTAGGCGAAAATGAAACGACCCCCGAGAGAGGAAAAAAGGTACAATCATATCCTCACTATTATATCTTCTTCATACATCTGCAACGAGGAGTCATAAAATCCTTTCGCCCCATTCTTTTGCTTCGAACTTGCACCGCCCCTTCTCAAAGTCTGTCAAAACTACAAACCCACCCTTCCCCCCCCCCAAACACTCGAGGCAAAGTGGTTCATGCAAAGCGAGCCGTCATCTCCCGAGCGTTTAAGATAACGGCACGAATCCAATTCAATTCTCAGTCGCAGAAAAACGCACCGACCAGGCAGGCGCATGCCCCGGCCGCTCCCCACGCCGACGAGGGGTGGGAAATGCTCTCGCATGCATGGCCCAACATGGGATCCACGGGAGAGTTAATTCACACTGTGTGAGTGTGGGAACGTAACATCTAAAAATACTGGCGTGGTGCGTCTGCCTACCTCACTCTTCCACTTTGGCTAAGAGACGCATATTCCGTTACATCCTGATAAAATTTTTTTTTTTTCTTCACTCACCTTCGCTAAACAAAAAAACAGGTCAAGATATACTTACTCCTTGACCAGTGATCTGAATCAAACGGGATCATACACGTTAAACAGCCTCCCTCAAACAAACGGGCCAATCGTCCTTTCCCCCGTCTTTTAAGTCGTTAAACGAATCAGCTGGGCTGAGCCTCCGATAAAAAATTGTCAAATAATCACTCATCGAAATTTCGGTCATAAACAGATAATCATCCCCTGAAACTTGGGAGGAAAAGTCTTTTATAAACAATGAACCAAAATATAAAGTTGGTTCTCTGGCCGGAGTTGGGAGCAACTTTTCAGCAAGAAATTTTTGTAAGCTATACTGTCGAGCGACTTCACTTTATACTTTGAAGAAGCCTTGAGCTTTTTCTTTACAAAAAAGGATTATTTCTATGACGGCAGTCTCATGGTTTAGTAACGTCTTTAATGTATTTTGCAGGAACTGCACCGGCAGCGTTATGTCATATAATAATCACTATGACAACGATAAAAACATTCCTATTAAGATTTATTCATACATTCACGTTCCTATAAACGATAGCAATCAATCAGAAGTTGTACTATGGGATGAGTGAAGGGGATGAGGTCCCGGGTGAACTTAGGAAATGTTGAGAACGACGGGTCGGCGTCTCGTAGGGCAAATATGGGTGTATGTACGTCCGAATGTAACAGTGGTCCCCAAGGCGTCGTATGGATACGATTATTAGGCCCCGAGCGCAAAAGAACGGAGGAGGGTGGATTTGCTGGACGTGAAATATGTGGTGTGAGGCTGGATGCTCGCGCAAGGAATGAGGTTCTGAGACGGAGGTGGAGTATAAAGCGCAGTACGATTGATGTAGAGGAGACCAGGGTGCTCTGCGTAATAATGGTGCGGACGTATGACAAGAGGATGAGGGGAGAGAAAATGACAGCGAAGATCTACGTGAGGGAAGATATGGGTTCACTGGAGCCAAAGACGGGTAAGGAAGGAGGAGGCGAAGTAGGCTTTGCACGGGGGCCCGAACACTCTGGAAGGTGGGGAGCATGCGCGTGCGAGAAAAAGGATCGCACTGAGGCCGTGTGTGTCAGTTGACCAGAGCGTGCTAGCCATGGGCCGAACCAGGGTATGTGAAGCGGTCGAGGTAAACCGTGGAGAAGTCTGTGGGGCCTGGCTGTAGGTGGCAGGCTCCGATTTCAGTACATTTCGAGTAACAACTAGAGTGTGGATGTGAGGAAAGGAGGCCGATAATCACGTGTAACTCGCTATGGCGAAAGAGGCAATTATGTGCGTGTTTAATACCCACACAGACACACACACAATATATAATATATATATATATATATATATATATATATATATATATATATAAATTATATAAAGAGAAAAATTTGGTGCATCCTATGACTTCCTTTCATCATGGTTCTCCTTATCAAATTCCTCATCCAAACTTTTACTGGAAAATATGAGAGAGAAATGTTGCACTGAATAAATCTTTACATCACGTGCATTCGAGTTCACTCACTCTGAACGACCAAAAAGATGAAGATTATTACAGAATCGGTTTATACGTCAAGAGAGAATATATATAAAAAATATATATATATAAATACATATATACAGAATTTTCTTTTACGAGAATCTGTGATTATTATTTCTGAAGAGAAAGGAAATTATATTTAAAGATCCCGCAATTCCTCTACAGAAATCAGTCAGCCCAGGGATCAAACGGTGTTTGAAACCCGTCTGTAATATTTTGTGCCTCTGTATTTTCTTAAAAATTCCAACAATATATATATATATATATATATATATATATATATATATATATATATATATCATCATACACAGATAAAAATAAAGAAGAAATATTAGAATGGAATCAAAACGTAACTTCTTCGGTTTAATCATTTAATCATTAATCCTTTACTAAACAACCAATTTTCTTAATGATACGTAAATAACGAAAATCGACCACTTAACACGTCTTTTCCTTTCACATTATCCTCTCCGTGCCGGACCCTTTTTTATAACACGGAACAACAGCCTAGCCATACACATGGACACACGTCCTTGCGACAGAAATGGAACGGTTTACACCCCGCACCAAACGTAGTATATTCGAGCGTGCCATGTAACGTATGTATGTAAATGAAGAAACAAATGCAGTTACTGCCGACGGGGGAGAGGGATTAATTGTTCCCGATGCCTCCCCTCACCATTTTTTTTTGTTTCTCCACCACCATCCGAGCAACTCCCGCTCCTTCGCAGCTCCACATAATAAGCGTCACTTGTGATGGTAGGCTTTGCGCTCCTCGAATTGGCACGACAAATTCTAGATACATAACGCCTTTTTACCATATCAGGGATACCATCAATTCTGAGAGGCCAGTGTTCTT
>JAYMFT010366278.1:0-22240 GCA_038088735.1 Panulirus argus
AGGTTATATATATATATATATATATATATATATATATATATATATATATATATATATATATATATAAAGAAAGAGAGAGATGACTAAATCTGCCCTGATAAGTCGGGCTAGTATAAATGAAAGATACGTTTATCATGATAGTCAGTTAATCTAAAGATGTTCCCTTACACCGAGTCTTTCTCTTTGCGTATCACTGCTTACGCTTTCTCCTAAAATATCATCAGTCATGTCAGGCTTGCCTGCCGCACATTACATGTTGTGGAGGAAGTTCTGTCAGCTGCACATACAATATTCCTGGCCGCTGGTAAAATGAGGGTTGACGGCCCCTTGGCATGTCGTTATTCTGAGGCATTCGGGGTTTTCTCACATTATTCTGTTGGTGCTGCTTCGTTAAGGCAGAAAGCACTGAACAGGCTTTGATCAAGATAATGAATAATGAAAACTAGCTTTTTTTATACAGTGTTCAAGAAACTTCATTAGTTCCTAAGGAAGACGTATATGTGGATGAACGATACAAGTGAGATTTTTATTACTTTCATTTTCGACTTTTGCCATTGGTAAGTTCACAGCAGCATTTACAGGTTGATTTTCTTTAATAAGTAATAAATGCACTATCAGGTAATTGTATCCGCTGGGCAGAGATAAGCAGTCGTCAAAGGTGAAATTCTATATACGGTAGTTAAAGATTGAGTACGTTAAGTTTTGGGTATAACGTACGATCATGCTGGCACAGAGGTCGACCGGGAGGCATGTTGACATGGATCAGCTGATGTTGTAAGGTTGTGGAGGGTGGAGCTCTCTACAGTTGACCCACAATGAAATGTTTTCAAAGCCATCACCTTTGACGGTATGAAGAACAATTGGTTTATATATGGATACGAATGCTAGCACGAGGTTTAGTTTCAGTGATGGAGGTGTTAACGTGTTACAGCATATAGTTAAGGTAATATTTGTGTCTATGAAACCGCTTGGACGAACTAGGAAGTAATTATGAACTGTTACACTGCCTCATTCACCTAGGAATTAATCTGATTGCGTTTTGCTGTGATGCTACACTGTATTTAAATAGAGATCGGAGGCGCTTGATTAAGAGATTTTCTTTGTAATTGACAAGTATACCTCAGCAAAGTTCTAAACTCTTAATATTGTTTGTGATTTGTGATGCTAATGAAATAATTAGAGAATACAGAGCATGATTAAGAGCACAGTATTTTGACAAGATTTATGTTTATTAGGTAGTGTGTGGGGTTCAGTACTGTAAAAGTAAGAAGTGCACTTGTAAGATATTAATACAACTTATAACAACCTCACCAAGTAGCTGAGGTAATGTCTATGATAACAGACACATGTGTTCTTTTTGACAGATTTTGATGAAAGTAAGACCATGGGAAACTTTACTCCGTAGACTTGACATGAAAGGTGAGATTTCAGGTGTAGCACTTCTTATAATAATGAATATTTAATAAATCATGGCCCATAAGTGAGGTTAGGTGAGGTTTTCTTGGGTTCTGTTGATTGTTGGGTGAGTTTAGAAATCTGTAAAGATATAAAGTTCATATTATTGCATAAGGATATCTTTTATACACAGGGTTAGATTTTTTGCAAGTGATATGTGGGAGGTGGGCAAGTCAGAAAGGGTAATAAGTGGTGGGATGATGAAGTTGCTAGTGAAAGGGAAAAGAGAAGAATATCAGGTAGAAGTAGTTGGTAGGAACATTAGATAGGAGCCTTGGAAAACACTGCACTAAAGGCTAAGAAGCAGCACTGGAGTTCAACAGTTCTGAGGACTCTTTGCCATGGCCACCCCCTTGACAAAGTTCCCTAAGGTAATAGGCATCAAAGAGATAGATAGATAGACAGGTATATGGGCAGTAATTACAGGGAAGGAGTGCAAAGGGTTGGGAGATGTATGAGAGGAAGTGGCAGCAAGTAAAGAGGAAGGTGCAGGGGTTGAAAAAGAGGGCATATGAGAATTGGGGTGAGGGACCATCAGTAAATTTCAGTTAGAATAAGAAAATATTTTGGAAAGATGACATGCTGATGATGCATAGGGCAAAAGAACAACAGACCATCACTTGCATTCTGTCCAGGCATTCATCATCCCCCAATCAATCACAGTCTTCACCCAAACAAGTCAGTGACACACCCCAGTCTGCAACCAATTTTGGTTGTGTCAGGGCCAAACTTGTTTCATTGAATGAAGATTAACCCAAAACCTACCTTTTCTAGCCACCACACCACCTGCAAGGCCTTAGAATAGGGAACTACAACTCTCATATTTTTGGCCACCTATGGCAAGGAATTTGATATATGTAACTAGGAGAACAACATCCAAAATGATATGTGATGTGCAGTGGCAAGTTTGAGGAGATGACCAAGTTCGATTCATTTAATTGCATTTTGTGTAAACAAGAAACAAAGATAAACAGAAAGTATAAGCTAAGGATAAGGGCAAATGATTTTGAAAGAAACATATTATGGTATCATGATGAATGTGTCCTGATTTTTATTGTCCTTCATTTAACATACTTTAGTTGGTTTTGAAAATATTTTATGTTGCCTCTTTAAGTAGCCTCATTTTGTGCTAGTTCAGTATTTGTTTTGTCAATCAAAATGTACAATATAGTTATGCATTTCTTATTGTTCATTTCATGTTTTAATCCTTTGAAGTAGATTTTGATATGTGTTGCATGATTACCATGTGTAACAGTTGCAGTTGAACACTGATTATTTGCTGGTAAAGGTGGCCAATTAATTGATAAAGGACGGGGACCCCTTCCTTAGAAGATGGTGATTGCTCTGAGCATCTGAGCCTTGGAAAATGCCATTGCCACCCTGTATCCAGGTGAACATCATGTTTTTGATCATTTTTTTTGCTGTATTATTACTTTGTGAAAGAATAGTGCATAAGTGTAAGTATATACTTTAGAAAAGTTATTGGAAAACACTGTTTGAGGCAGATAATAGCATTGAGTTTTGCAAATGCCAAGTGCAACTCGAATTTACCCATAAAGTAATTAAGTTGAAAAGTTGACAATTTTAGAAGTTGCCAAGGTGTTTTTGAATGCATCCTTATTAACCTATGAGGGATAAATGTGTTAAAAAGTTCTTTGATTGATGTGGAATTTTATGTTTCATTTTAACAAACAGGCTATGGGTTGAAGTTGTGTGAGTAGTTTGAAAGGTTACATGTACCTCATGTACCTTATGGAACTGGTGGAATTAATGTCGATAAGTAGATAGATTGTCTCACAGATATGATTATTTCCTATCACTCTGCTTTTCATATTTTCCTTCTACTTAACCCTTTAACATTTACAGATGTATATCCTCACTTTGAGAATACTTACCACAATATCAAGGATACGTTCTGGGTAGAGGTGGGGAGGGGGCATGTGTAGATGTCAAATGCTTCCACAAGACAATCCCTCTCAGTTATGCAGCAGACACAAGAGGGTAGGCAAATATGCAGTTTTTGTTGATGTTCCCATATCTGCCAGTCTAGGCTGACATATATACTATATATATATATGCATCTATTTATATCCCTGATGCCCGTTCCCTATGGGAGCTACCTTGCAGAAGCTCTTACGGGGTTGGCCATGGCAAAAGAGTCTCCATACCTGGTGAACTCCTGTGCTGCTTTGTAGCTTTTAGTGCCTCACCCTCAACAGGCCACTGGAAGAGGACAGCTGTAGCACACTGTTTTCAGATGTTCCTTCCTAAGTTTTAGAAGGTCGTAACCCTCAGCTGCCCTGGCGGATATTTCATGCTCTTGGGGCATTACCTCAGAGAGAAGAGGTTTTTCATCATTCAGAATCTATATTTTTGAGAAAGTAACTCATGTTTGTTCAGCATTTTTTATGTGATGACTTGATGTTGAGATCAGGTTTTATCATTTGTATAGACAAGTATGTGTTATATTTATGCCTAATTCTCATTTTCAGGGAGAGTATCTTGGGACAGCCTTGTCCGTTTTCAAAACTGTGTGAAGTAAATGCCTACCACACCATTCAAAGATGAGTGGGAGCAAGTCGTTAACTCTGAGTGTCAGTTCTAAGGTTGGTTTTGAAGCCACCAAAACAGCATTATTATTCTAGTTCATTTAGATACTTTTGATTTTCATATAGAAAGATTAGAGAAGTGTGATAAGCTTATTCATGTTTATGAGTAAGTGGCAGATATTTTGTCTTTTGGAATTTACCAACATTTAGTTCATAGTTTGATTTTTTAGTCTTGGAAACCCTTCTGTACAGAAATGGCTACGTATACCTCTAAGAAACTGGGAGTCCTGTTTAGATGTAAAAATTGCCTTTCTTCATAAACTCGCATTCTGGTTATTATACTTGTTCTTTAGTTATAATTGCTCTTTTGCTTATAGCAGTATTCTAGGTTTTCCTTTTTGTATATAAAACAATTTTTTGCTCTCACCTCCCCTACCATTGTACATGTATTAAACAGTGATATTGAGGTGTCTTTTTTCCTTTGATCTAAACCATGGGCCACATGCACAGTGAGTGTGCGTGGTCTTAGAATTATCTTTAGCACTCAAAGAAGGTGTTAAAGATTTTTTGATTGGTGGATGTAGCATGAAGTTGAGGGCCTTAATGACCCTGGCAGTTGATAGCCCTAAAGCCCAAACAACCAACCAGCTGATTTAAACCATGTTATATTGTCTCTATATAACTTTTTGTACTGCAGCTGGTTCCATTTTCATAATTTCATTAATGTATTCATTACTTTTAAATAACAGGATGTTTTTTTCATTTATGATAGGAAACCGCTCATAGGCTAACAGGAAGTTATATTTTGCAAAGGTTGCTGTGGTAGCTGCACTGGGTGCTGGAGTGGTAGTTGGGGCTGGTACAGCATATCTTCTCACTCGTATCAATGAGCACACCCACCTCACGCAACAGATTTCCAGCCTTCATGCCACAATCTTGGAAGTGAAGAAGGATTTAGCTTCATTAGAAACAGGTAACTTAGCTGAGATAATCTCTGTAACAAGACTTGGCTTAAGAAGAAGGGAAATGATGCTCCTTTTAGGATAATATTTTTTCATCTTGCTCACCATGTTAAGCATTGGCGAAGTATTGAAGGAATAGACAAAGAAAGGCCTCATTCATTCGAATCCATTCTTTTCCTGTCATGTGTAATACGTTGAAACCACAGCCCTCAATATACAACCAGGCCCCACAGATCTTTCTGTGGTTTCCCTCACCTGCTTCATATGCCCTTCGTTCAATCCACAGACAGCACTTCACCCCATGTATGCTAAATTGCTCCAATCCACTCTACCCTGAGCATTCCCTTTGCCCTCCTGCATGTTCAGACCAAGAGCACTCAAAATCTTTTTCACTTCATCCATGTATCTCCAGTTTGGCTCCCCCTTATCCTTGTCCCCTCCACTTCTGGCACTTCTTTGTCAATATCTCATTGATTTTTTTCAGTCCATCTGTGTGTATTTTTTCTGATTTTTGTCAGTCTGTCTGTTTGTGACTACTTGATTTTAACTATTTGTGCAGTATGGTGAGGGTGCATTTCATTCATTCGACCCATTTTCTTGAACTTTACTGTCATAGAACTTTTTAGATTTTTGTGTACTGACAGTACCTAGAATTTCTTTATTTGGTTTGTTCCACTTATCCAGTACTCAGGTAATTTTCTCACATCTGACTTGTTTATTGCATAGTTTTTACCTATTTTTTAACTCCAGAATTTGTAAGATTGTTTTTTCTTTTGTTCCAATTGGTTTCTTTGCTGGATACAATACTATATTTCTTCACTTTTAGTTGAATCGATTTCTTCTTAAGTGTTAATTGGAGCAGTAGTCTCAGCAATCTCAAGTACTGCTTCAAGTGGTGCAAAATTTGAGATATTAGGTGTTCTGTTAGATAAATGTTGAATGGTTGCATTCATGCCATTGTTTAGGATTATTACAAACATATGTGGTGTGGCAGTTGATGCTGGTATAGTGGCAATTTTTCCAATAACCAAAACATATTTTTGGATTATTTCTAACATGAAAAATAAAGCATATTTTTGTAATTTGGATGAATTCATAACTTTCAGTAGTATGTAAGGGTTACAGTCTCAAGCATCATGAATTAATGGAGTCTCAGTGTATAGCAATATCCAGGAAACTCATAGGATAGAATATCTGAGCAGTGTTGGGACTGAGCTATCTAATAAGACAGAAATTTGTTCTCTACTACATCAGTGAGTTACATACTTAAATGTTTAAGATAAGTATAAAATGTTTATATGACTGATATAGGCAAGTTATCATATTTTAAGATATCTGTGCACTGAGAAGTTAACACTTGACTCCTTTTAAGGGGCCATCAGAACCAGGGTTATTAATGTATAATCTTCTCTTTATCAAGGTCTAGCACAGAAAGATACAGCATGGGATGTCCAAGGTAAATTGTATAAATTCATTACAGGTATTGGTAGATTTCTTCAAAAGTACATGTCAGGTTAAAACTGTGTGAATTAGAAAATGGGTATACATAGATGTGGGGCCTGGTTGCAGTCATCTATTTGTACACTATTTGGAGGGAGTTATGAGCACATGGGGCTCCATCTCTAGAACATTCTCTACTTTCATACAGTTTCTTTTATTTATATATGCTGACTGCATAAACCATGTCCTCAGTCATTCTGTTCCATTCATCTACTTCTGTCTTACTACAAAAGTACTTTTTTTTTTTTTTACATCTTTTTTTAACAAATTGCTTGTTTAATTTCATGTTATGTTTTCTGGTTGCTCTGTCCCAGCATCTTTCGAAGAACTGTTCACTCTCCACATCATCAGTCTAAAGTAAAATGAAATGTGGAAAGATGACTGGAGTGGATGATATTGCTATTAAATTTCTTAAGAAACGGGATGACTGTGTTGTTGATTACTCAGTAAGGATATTCAGTTTGCCTAAGGATTGATGGAATACATGTATAGTGTCATTGTATAAAAAAGTGTTCAAGTTACAGAGGTATAACATGAGAGTAATGGTAAACTTTGATTCTGAGTGCTGCAAGGATCAAGTAAGCAATAAAAAAGGTTGAGAATCATTGCTCTAGAGGATCATCACATGATAATGGGAGTTGTTTAAGGGTTAGGGAGTGGTCGGCTAGGCTACGGGACTCGGAGGGAAGAAATGATGAGGATGATGAAGAAATGTGTGAGGAGCTGAGTGAACTGTTTAAAAATGTTTTCACAGTAGATGAAACTATTTCTCTAGTGCTAGCTAGATTAAGAGAGCTGACTTACATTGAACAATGGCTATAAATTTGCTCATCATAGCTAAAAGAAGTGTAAAGGGTGACCTGATCACAGCCTTAGAGTAGGTAAGAAGCTTATTAGAAAGAATAGGAATTAGCACTTTAGTTGAATGAGGTTGGTGCGTGAATCAGTAAATTTTGTGTGGAAACTGCAAATGTCAGGAGTATATACAAAAGTATGAAAAGCTGTTTGATATTAGAAAAAGTTTGAGAGATGAGGTGCTATGAATTTAGGACTCCTTTTAGAACTCATACCTTATGAATAAGTTATTACACAAAAATGTGGATTACTGCAGTGTTATTTTGACAATATGTATTTTGTGATATTCTTCCAGAAGTTTATTCATTAAATCAGAGTATATTGATCTGAATGATGGTATGATTTCCTCAGAGCTTGATAAAGCGTATAGTCGCTCAGATTTTTCATCTCGGCTTTCATCATTCCACAAGAAGACTGTAAGCTTCAGCAGCACCACAACCTCAGGTAGCTACAAGACAGCCCCTGATTATGACACTGACAGCAGCAAGGCCAATGACACAGACTACTATTCTCCTGATGAGGATGAGGATGAATTCTTTGACCTGTCACCAGAGGATAGGTTAGTGCTTGTCTGCTGTATCCATGGTAAAAAATAATGAAATAAAGGATGAATATTTTTCCAACCAGATATTTTGTTGTTAATACAGAGAGTTGATATATATTTTGTGCTACTCGCTCATGGAATGTTTTGACCATTCATGCTTCATCATTTCACTTAGCTAATAAGATTTCATCCAGAAACATCTTTTTATCTTTTTCCTCAAAATTGTATTATTTTTCCAGCAAAGAAGTCATCTCGTTTGGGGAAATTAAAGATACACAAACAGAGCATCTCTCATATTTGTCTGTGGAGGAAGCTCATCTAGGCCATCTGCTTGAGCAAGTGGACATATTGTGTGATGGTTCAGGAGATGACCAGACACAAGCCTACAACTTGTTAAAAAGTGAGGAATTTCAAGTAAGTACTTATATCTTCCTTGTGTTGATTGTCACATAGTAAAACTACTTTCTTTATTGCCCCTGAAAGTGTATGCTGTTGACTAGGAGCAAAATTTGCAAATCTCGATGCTTCTAAGGAGTGTTGTAGGTCCAAGAATTAATGTTAGAATATTAATGATCCTTTTCCTCAGTGATGATAAATTTTTTAGGAGGAATTTAACACAAAACCATCACTCAGGATCTGCCAGAAATTCTTTGAGCACCTCCAGTCTGTCAGATTGCTATTGTTTTTCACCATAAATGAGACATACGAAAGGGCTAAAGAGAAAAGAAAGAAAGGAAAGAAGAAAAAAGATGATATAAGAGTTTTTAGGGGAAGTGGAAAAGCTGCATTTCAAGAAGTGGCAGCTTGTACCTGTTTGAAAAGATATGTAAAGGTAAAGAGATTCAAAAATAAGTAGTATAGGGAAAGAAAGCTATTTCAATGCTTACCCTAGCAACACAGCCTGGTTATGACACTCCTGCCTCTCCCTAGAAATGGTGGTCAGCTAGGCTAGGCCATAGGCAGCCCACATCTACTTCACACATGCCCAGTTCATGGGTAAAATTTTGGTGGTGCCATGGAAAACCTTAGTAACTCAAAACTTGCAGTTGTTGGTAAAATGGTATACATTACTCTAAATGTGTATACTCAAATCCATGATTGGCTAAATCATGGCAGGCAAGAGACCTTTGTAGAGTTGGATTACCATGAGAGAGTAGGCTTTGAGGAATGATGAGCTAGAATTTCGTATATCAATTGGAATTACTTGATTTTAGATAAATTTTTCCTTTGAGTGAAGAGACAGTTGTATCAAGTGCTCGTTGGATGAGACCAGAAATTGACATGGAATTTGCATCATGATGCATGATTATGTTAATGTATTATACAGGTATCTCCATGTTTTCTACAACCTTTTCACCATTCCATCTCACTATTGTTAGGGTTGTATTGTTTTCCACCGTGAAAACACTTTTGAACTTATTATTTAGTTCCTCACATGTCCTTACATCATCCTTAACTATTCTTCCCTCTGAATTCTTTAGGTGGATTAGATGATCTTTAACTGACAACTGACTCCGGATGAATTTGTGGAACTGGATTTTCCTTCTGCCTTTTCCACAATATTCTTTTCAAAGTTTCTTTGTTTTGCCTTTCCTATCCTGGTATACTTATTCCTTGCTCTCTTATAACTTGGAAAAGCTGGCTGGCTTGAGTGTCATCTATATCTTAGCCACTGCACATTTTGAAACCACTATGCTTTTTGACATCTGATAAGCCATTCTTTCCTCTTTCTTACCATTCCCTCTTTATATGAGGCTAGAGGTACCCATGTTCCTAATCCTCCAGTGTAAATTTAAAAGAACCTTTAACCATAAAGCCAGGATCTTGGCTGCTACACCTGATTTCCCAATCTGTGTTACCATAGATATTGTTGAGGTTTGTGTAGCTTCCATCGTTGTACCTCCTCTTCATGTCTTCTCTCATCTCTGCTCTTTTAATGTTATCATATATCACATTTTCAAACTTGAGCATTACATGATCACTTTTTCAGACTGGTGTACCATATAATACTCTCATTTTCCATGCTAGTATATGTGAAAATTAGATTTAGCACTGATGGTGTATCAGTCCCTCTCATCCTGGTTATTACTTATTTGTAATTTCCTATCTGTACTGCACAGGGATGGAGATTTAAACTCGTGGGGCCCCATCTCTTCAACATTCTTTAATATCTTACAACCCCGTAAATCAATGTATTTTTTCTACAATAATCATGTCCTCAGTCAATTTGTTCCATTCATCCACCATTTTTGTAATATAAAAGTATTTCTTACATCTTTATTTACAAGTTTCTCACTTAATTTCATGTTATGTCCTTTGGTTGCTCTGTCCCTACATCTCTTGAAGAACTGTCCACTGTCCTTATTATCAGTCTCTTTTAAAAACTTTAAGGTTGTGATCAGGTCATACCTCAGTCTTCTCTCTTCCAAGTTGGGTAAATCTTAAGCTTCCAGCCTTTCCCTAAAGTTTAGCTTTCTTAATTCTGGTACCATCTTTGTTGCCCTCCTCTGGACCTTCTCTATGAGCTCTTTATGCATCTTTAAGTGCGATGACCAAACTGTAGAGATATATTTTAGTTGTGGTCCTATGTAGGATATGAATAACTTTGTAAATATTTCCTTATCCATACACATGAAAGCTATTTTGATACTTGCTAGCAGACAGTTGTCTCCTTAACTATTTTCTTAATTAGGGACTATGGGGACAAGTTAAGGACAAATCAACTCCCAAGGCCTTTTCACGCACAAAATCCTGAAGTGTACACACTGTCATGTTGTTATAGGAAATTATCCTGTGTCCGCTTTAAAAACTTGTATTTTCAAGACTCTAATGTCAGAAGGGGGTCCCACTATATGGTGATTCTACAAAAGTTATGGTTCCCAAGAACCCATCTTTGACATAAGGCAGGCAATAGGTTTACCCAGCAACTTCAGTATGAGATCCTTCTTCTAACTTAACTTCTTGTGATAATAGGTTCAGTTTTCCCCTGATTTTATATTTAGAATCACTTTTTACAGTCTCCTGACTTATATAAATGTGATAATTGTCTGTTTTCATCTTCTGAATCATATAAGATATTGTTTGTTTACACTGTGGGATAAGACAGGCTTGGATGGGAGGAGCACATGGCATTTCTATAACTCACTTATCTCTGGATAACTGAACCTCATGATATTTCTGTGTTCTAGTTAGTTCTGGGGATGATATCAGGAATCTGTACATAACTCTAGTCAATAAAGGAAGCATGGGATCCTTTAGATGTGGGTAGGAAACTTTGGCATGCAACTGTTGCAAGAATAATTCAGGCGCAACATGTGCCTTCTCCATGGCATTACACTATCCTCCAGTGACATACGAGTATTAGATAAGTGTGTCATTGTACCTACAAATTCTTTTTCCACATATGGAGAGATTTCATCAGGACTAAGATTTTTTTTTTTTCTTTACCATCATGGAACAGGTAAAACATGCCCCATGCAAAGGCCATCTCAGCTGAAAGAAATAAAAGTAAGAGGAAAAGAGAGTGAAATTAAACAAGGCTTTTGTCTTTTCTAGTAGTTTTAGTGATTTCTGAGATCTTTGTCCAATCTCACTGTTGTTAAGGTTTTAGGGTCTTACACCATGAAAACACTTTTAAACTCTTTTTGAACTTGTCATTCAGCTCCACACATATCTTTTCATCTTTCTCTGAAGTACTTCCTCTGAATGACCATCACATATCTTCTCATCTTCCTCTACATTTTTTTGCTTTAAATGAATTAGCTTGATTATCTGCAATTTAATGAACAGTATTCTCTAGATGAATTTATGAAAAAGTTTGTGATTAAGTCTTGCCTAGGTCTCTGTCTTCTTTTCATAGTTTCTCTGCTCCACTTTCCTTATTTTGCTGAACTCATGCCTTGCTTTCTAAATTCTTTGAAATCCTAACTGGAAGCTGTGCTATTTTGCCTTTTTACATCTTTTACTGAACCAAATATCTCTTTTTTAACTTTTCCACTTTGTCTGCAACCAGTATTGTCCATGCCTTATCTCCTTCATTTTATTTTTTACTGAATCTTGATCTTTATTTTGGTTTTGAAACCGTTTCCCTTTTTTTTTTTTTCTCAAATAAATTGTTGAGCTGTATTTAGTTATCTTGATTATATCGCCTTTTTGAGTCTAGTTTTCCATCTGATTCCTTTTTTATATCCTTCTTAACCACATAATCAAATTCAAATGTTGAATGATCACTTTTTCTGGTTCGTTTATCATATATGATAGTTTCAGTTATTGTGTTACTTTGTGTGAGGATGAGAGGTTTAGTGGTAATGATGTATCAGTGCTTCTTGACCCTAAAGTGCTCATTGGCATGCTGATGAAGAAAAACGTTTTGTGTACATTTGTTGTCTCCATGACACTTTTTCCATAAAAATCTAAGTTTTTGCAGTCTTCTGTATTATTGAAATCCCCCATTATTAGATCATTAATTTTTCTAGGTAGTGTGTTAATGCTTCCTTCACTATCCTGATTTTTTCTTTATTATTTTTGTTGAATAATCATTTTTGATTGTTGCAATTCATTGGCTAGCTCATGTTCTCATTACCCACCTGTTTTTCTACTTAAATGTAGAGAAACCACATTGTCATTATTATCAGCATGATACTGCTGCTAATGCCACCTATGCTGATAAAACAAATACCCCAAAAACTTAAATTTCAAGATAATACTTTCAGTTGTAATGGCTTCTTGGAACTTGTCATAGTGTTGATATTTATTTTTTTTATGTTTCATTTCAGTATTCAAAAAATGCAGAGTTCTTGTGGAGGTTAGCAAAAGCAACAAGAAATATGGCCACACTGCAAGAAAAAATTGGCAATATGAAGGAAAAGGAAACTTTGATATTTGATGGTATGTGATTTGAAAGTTTGATTCCTTCTCCAGATAATGAAAAGTATTCTGTTTTATTTTATGTGTACATACTTAGTAGTTTCGAAAATGACCTTTGATTTTGTACAGACATTTATAGAGTAGTTTCACCTACAAATATTAACTCCATTCCCAGTTTTCATGGTATAGATCAGGTACATACAGCCTCTCATCTCACTCAAATATCCTCAACCCATGCTTAGAATGCTAAAATGATGTATGGACTCCACATCTTTACACAAGTGCCTCTTACCTTTTCTTTTTACACATTAAATTGATTGGTCAGTTAAGACCAACCTCTCCATTCACATCTTCATATACATGCATCCATTCCCCAGTCATTTCCCTAACATCTTTGATTTGTCAGGCGATACCAATGTCTCTATTCACACCACCTCCATGCACATGCATCCATTACCCAGTCATTTTTCTGACATCTTCAGTTTATTAAGTGAGACCAGTGTCTCCATTCACATCACTTTCACACACATGCATGCAGTCCCCAGTCATTTATGTAACATCTTCGACTTGTCAAGTGAGGCCAGTGTCTCTATTCACACCACCTCCATACATGTATCCAGTTCCCAGTCATTTCTCTAACATCTTCGATTATTAAGTGAGACCAGTATCTCCATTCACACCACCTCCATACTCATACATCCAGTCTCCAGTCATTTCTTCAACATCTTCATCTGAAATATCCCTAACCCTAAGCAATTCTATCACTGCATCTCTCCTTCTCTTCTGTGGTCTGTCTTTCCTCCTAGTACCTTCTGCTCTACTTCTGTATGTCTCCTTGACTAAATTAACATCTGCCTTCATTCTGTATGGTCACATCATCCTTTAAGATTTTCATAATTTCAGTTGTACTTCACAATTTATTCATATCTTTTGCTCTTATTTTTGACCAGTCTTGAATTAATAAGGTTAGTAATCACATCCATACATCTGAGTTAGGAAAAATATTGAGCAAATATATGCAGTCCACACTTATCTATTCCAGCCTGTGTTGGATGGTCCAGTTTTTCTAAAATAGCAGGTCACCTCGAGCATCCAGTGCATCCAAATAATATAAATCCTATGCAGTAAAGAGGAGTGCCCCACTTTGCACTGGAGAATCATTAAATTGGTGTACAGCTAGAATGTTTTGTTTCATAATGTGGGGAAAATCTAGTGTTGAGAGCAAAGAGCTATTTGATTTAAGTGTTGTAAGGTTTTTTGTGTGAGATGGAGAGATTATGAATTTGTGGATGGAATGCCAGCAACCCACATTTAGGTGAAGCAGAGAAAAAATACAGCAGACTGGGCAATTTAGGGGGATGTGTCAAATTTTGCAGAGCTGGCTCACTGTAAGTACCTATTTCTACTATTTAGGGAAGAAGTTTTAGACTTATAAAAATGTAAGTGCCTATTTCTACTATTTAGGGAAGAAGTTTTACACATAAAAACACTCATAAACATTCTTTACCCTACACTTTCTTGTTTCTGTATGCTTTCTGTTAACCATGTCTACAGTCAATCTATTACATTCATCCACCACTCTTATACTATAAAAGTATGTCCACATTTTTTTTAGCTAGTTTCTTGCTTAATTGTATGTAATATCCTCAGGTTGTTCTATCCATACATCTCTCAAAAGACTGTTCATTTTGTATCATTGATCTGTTTTGAAAGCTTAAAGGTTGTGATCATGTCACCCCTCACTCTTCTCTCTTTCAAGATTGGCAAATTTAGAGCCTCTAGCCTATCCGTGAAATTCATCTCTCTTTATTCTGGTGCCATCTATGTTGTTCTCCTCTGGACCTTCTTTATATGTTCATTGTACTTCTTTTGGTACAGTGGCCAAAATTAAATTGCATATTCTAGTAGTGGCCTTATGTATGATGTGAACAGCTCGATGAATAATTCCTTATCCATGACCTTGAATTGTATTCTGGTATTTGCTGGCAGATAGTTGGTTTCCTTAACTGTTCTCCTATGGTGGGACTCTGGCTGCAGGTCAGGGATGGTGTTGACTTCCAAGTCTTTTTCAAACACCAGTTCCTGCAGCTTGCTTCTTAATTGATGATAATCATATCAAGGTCTTCTTTCACTGAGATCTATCCTATTGCTTTACATATACTCTGGTTGAGATCCATCCTCATTGCTTTACATTTAATTTGGTTGAAATTCTTCAACCATGTATCAGACTAACTTTGGAGTTTGTTAAGGTCTTCTAAGGTGATGTCCTCCATGCTTTTCACTTCCTTCATAACCTTTGCATCATCTTCAAATACATTTAGGTAGGAGTCTTTACCTTCAGGCAAGTCATTTATGTAGATTGAGAAGATTAACGGCCCCAGAATAGAACCACATGGCACTCCACCAGTCATTTTGACCTATTTGGAGAAGGCTCCTCTGACATTCGTCCTTTTTTCCCTTCTAATGACATAATCTATCCATTAAAGGAGTTTCCCCTGTTATACCAGCCAGCTTCTTAATCAGCCTGTCATGTGGTACAGTGTCAAATATTTCTGGCAAACCACTTGAAAATAATTTAAGCAGCATTCCATTTTGTCTTAATGCATAGTTCATACTCTCATAGAAATCTAAGAGGATTGTTACACTTGATCGCCTTTTCCTAAAACTTTGAAGTCATTCACGTATGTAATTTTTCCTTTGTAGAAAGTCATTCATTTGCTTTTTAATAACCTTTTCCAGAACCTAACAGAGCACCCTCTTCAGTGAGATCAGTCTGTAGTTCAGTGCCTGTTCCCTGTCTCTTTTCATAGAGACAGGTATGACCTTTTCCCTCTTCCACTCCCATGCCTTTACTAACCCTCCCAGTACGCAGCCAGAAGTGCCACCCTTGTCAGTGGTTGCCTGCCATAGGGTTCTCTCCACATGAATAGAGCTGCCTTCCCTTTAGTTCACTGTGTTATGACTAGATGGGTGAAGCACAATTGAGGAATTTACTAAGAAATTCAGCTTGGGACATGCGAAAAACTTGTTTTTAAGGTAGAGTCCCTACATGCCCTTCACCCTTCATGCACTTAGCTTTCCTTCCCTAAAAGAACTTGGCCCACCTTATGACACCATTTAAGGGTTTGAGACTGTTGCTTTAGACATCTAAGTGGAGGAATGTGGCAGCATGACATTATGAATAATGCTCAACTTTAGCAAGTGACAGCAGTGTTTTTGAGTATTTTTGTCCCGTCATCCTTCAGCGCACATTACTGTTACATTTTTGTGCACTGAGTGTAACTGCATGGGTGAAGGGCAGGTGAGGATTGTAACTCGGTAACATGCTTTTCATAATCTTAAAGCTGATTTTAATATTCATAACATTCAATATTCCATATACTCCTTATACTTCTTGCCAGCCTACGAATATGCTGCACGAGCTCTTGAATTGAATAAGAATAGTGCTGAGACTCATAAGTGGTATGCCATCCTTGCTGGTGAACGTGGGGGATTTTTAGGTATGAAAGAACGTGTCAAAAGTGGGAACGTCTTCAAGGAACATATTGATCGTGCTCTAGACCTTAAACCTCAAGATGCAACACTACATCATCTTCTAGGTCGTTTTTGTTTTGAGGTAAGTATTCAGTATCTTAGTTAAAGTAAGATATGGTGAAGGTGTGTTGAGGTCCAAAGTAATATGAAATCAAGGCACACACTTGATACAAAAGAATTTTTGGTTGCAAATGGCAACAGTGCATGGAAGATACAGATTATCTGGTTTTGCATTATTGTGTGAATATCTGATTTCCATTTAACTGCCATGATTCAGTCATTGTACTATGAAAGGTAAATATGAGAATAAACTGCATTGAGCTGTGTAAGTTTATACCATGTATTTTTCTTAAAACTGAAATGCCAAATTTTTTGTTTGTGCTTTAAGCTATTTATTGTATGCATGTTTTTCATGTAAAGATTGAATTATAGAGGATTTCGCTGTTGACCATTCATCTTCTTGACATTTAGTGTACCAGGCTTTGACTGGTCTTAAGACTCTGTCCAATTTATAATTCAAATTCTTTATAAAATGAGGATTAATATCATGGCTATCGTCCTTGAATTGCACTCACAGAATTTCTGCAGTTTGTATGGTTTGAAACAACCTTTGTGCATGCACGATTTTATATTTGAAATTTCATTTTTCCATAATTGGGGCGAGACCTAATTCAGACATTCTAGCCTGTGCTTTTGAGGAGGATGAACACTCCTGTTCCATCCTTAAGGAATTGAAATTCAAGAAGGGGTGTTCCACCCCCTTTCTACCATTCCTCTTAGTTGCCTTCAACTACAGTTAGGGAATATGGAGGCAGAATTCTTTCTCCTCTGCCTCAGGTAGCACCAGGAAACAAATGAAAAAAGGCCACATCCGCTAACACCCATTCTCCCTGTCCACATCCAGGCCCCAGAAACCTTTCATGGTTTACCGCAGGTGTTTCACATGCCCTGGTTTAGTCCATTGATAGCATGTTGACCTCTGTATACCACACCGTTCCAATTCACTCTGTTCCTTGCATGCCTTTCACCCTCCTGTATGTTCAGGCCTCAATCGCTCAAAATCTTTTTTACTTTGCAAATGTTGGCTGACTGGAGTATTGCTTGTATCTTTGTAACAGTACATTTCAAAGATCTTTTGGTTTTTGACATCATTTATTGAACCATATCTCTGTTTTTCTTAACCTTTCCTCTGTATTTGAGGCTATTCCTACTCCATCATTGTAAAGTTTACAGAACTTTTCACCACAAAACCATGGTTCCTGACCACTGAATTCCATCTTCCAATTTATGTTACCATAGAGATTGCCGAGTTCTCTATATTTTCCACAAATGTATCTTATTTAAATCCTATTTCATCTCTGCTCTTTTTTCTTTCTAGTTTACCACATAATCAAGCTTAACAACTGCATGAAAATTTTTTGCAAATGATGTATCATTTAAGATATCCATGATGTTATTTGTGAAGATAAGGTATAGGAATGATGGTTTATCAATTCCTCTCATCCTAGTACATTCATTGACATTCTAGAATAAATTTTCATGTATACACTGTTAAGAACTTAAGTTTCCATAACCATTTGAATCCATATTTATCTAATCTTTCTCTTTATCCTCTGTTGTTAGTAATTTACCATCCTGAGAAAGTGCATAGTTTACTGTTTCATGCACCATCATGATTGCCCTTCATTATTATCATTATGGTTTGGATCATTAAAGACCTGTGGAGAATTATATAACATCAACACGCCCATGTTTTCCTTCCCTACTGTTACTCTTCCCATTATGGAATGTCTGAGTTGGCCATCTTCCACTATTTCCTGAAACTCAAAACCAATCCTCCTCCTCCTTTGTCTTGTTTTCCATACTTGCTATTGTGTGCCCCTCAGGGCAGAATAGATAAGATCTTATCTTCTTTTTGTCATCTTTTTTCCTCAGTTCTAACACTACCTAAACCATTTTCCCCTATACAGTCCTTGAATTTCACTTTTTTCTGTTTGATATTAATCCATCTCCCTTTACTTACATTACTTTCGGTTTGACATTACCATCAGCTAACGTTCTTTACCTTTCTGTGATGCTAATAGGTTTGCTTCATTCTCTTGCCATGTTTGGTGTCTTTATTTTTCACCTTCTGACTGAATTCTTTGCTTTACTCCTCTCTTCCCTCAGTCTGTCATGTTTGATAAATACACCACTGACTTCCACCTTGTCTTTCAATTTTTTAGCCTGTCTAAGTACCCCCAGGCTAGATGACTCAAATGAAATGTAACCATAACTTGTCATCCCTTTGCATGTTGATTATAACTACCGATTATTCTTTCATTTATCACAGTATTTGCTTATGGAAATTCTTTTAACTACAGCAATCCTTTAATAAGCATTCTTTCATTCTTTCTCCTTTCTCCTTTATCTGGTGCATGATCTTTTTCCAAGCCAAAACTAATAAGTGATATACATCTTTTAGCTTCCTGCTTTACTAATCTTGCTAATTTTAGCGTCTACCTCTTTTAAGCTAGTTTCTTCAATGTTGAATTGCTAACCCCCACGTTTCTGAGTTACTCTAAAATCTTCCTTTGAGTAAAAAGGCTTTGATCCTGTATACTCTGCATTTTCTGAGCCTTTCCCCAGACAGGCCTTAAACTCATTACATTGCTCTGTTCCTAACACTGCTAATTATTCTTTCTGGAGCTTCACTTCATTTATTATGTACCTGTTTTTGTATGTCCCAAGGCCTCTGTTCCACTACATCAACTTTCATGTGCTGCATCTGTTGATCATCCCAAAAAATTACTCTTGCCCCCCATCCCTGCTTAATAGTTTCAATAGTTTCTGTATAAGTTATGGTCACTTTCTCTAGTTAAGCATAACTTATGGATCCAGTCAATTATTTTGAATCTGTTTTCATACATATTTACTTTATCTTTCAAATCCATAAGTTCCTATCCCACATCATGACACCTTTCATAATCATGTATGTGTTTCCTCAGTTTTTTACTTCCTCTCCTAATTTTGTTTGCTTCTGATCATGTTTTTCAATTATTTCAAATAAAATTTCCAAACATTTGTTGTCTGGTGATTCATCCATTGTTTCCTCTTGTTTTCTCATTTTCTCCTTAAGAATGTAGTCACATTTGCCTGGTATTAATACTTTCCTTTTTAGAATCCATTTCTGATAAAAATCATATGCCTGTGCCACCTCAATAGTTTATTTTTTACTAAATCAACACTGTATCTACCCTCATACATTATTCCTTTTTTTTTCTTCCACTATTTCAGCTTTTCAGCTTCTTAGAAGTTTATTTTCAGTGTCTCCTTTATTCACCATTCTGCTCTTGGAACTGCATGCTTCATAAGTGTACATTAGAGTTGCTTTATTGTAGATTCCTGTGCTCATTTGCTGTTGTCGAGCCTTGTTGTTTAGTAGGTCTCACAATGTAAATTTCAGTTGCACCTTTCAAAATTTATATTAATTTGTAGGTGGCACAACTGTCATGGCTTGAAAGAAGAGCAGCAGCTGCATTATTTGGTGAAGTACCATCCTCCACATATGAGGAAGCCCTCCATCACTTTTTAGCAGCAGAGGATTTAGGACCTCATGGTTGGAAAGAGAATCGCCTTTTTGTTGCCAAGTGCCAAATTCAAATGAACAATACAACTGATGCTGCCATTTGGCTGGAACAAGCAGCAAAAGCATCTGTTACATCACCTGACGTAAGATGGTTCAAATATTTTCTTGAATTTTTTATATAATTTGATTTATGATAGTGATGGTATTTATTTTCAGGTGAAAAAATAGATATGGCTTTTTATAACTGTTTGACATATCCTGTGTTAGTGAGGTAGCACCAGGAACAGATTGTAAAAGTGTGGGGAACTGAGCTTTAAACCAATGTGGGTAAAAATGAAAGTGGATTGCGAGAGATAGGTGACTGTAAGTACTCATGCACCTGGCCATGAGAAGAAATATCATAAGAGACAAGTGTTTTGGGAGCAGCTGAGTGAGCGTGTCAGCAGTTTTGGTGCAAGAGACTAGGTAACAGAGATGGGAGATTTAAATGCAAAGTTGAGTAATGTAACAATTGAGGGTACAATTGGGTAGCATGGGGTATTCTGTAATGTGAATGGAAATAGTAAAGAGCTTGTGGAGTTGTGTGCTGAAAAAGGACTGGTGATTGGGAATGCCTGGTTTGAAAAGGTACATACATAAGTATACTTATCTGAATAGGAAATACGGTCATTGGGCATTATTGGATTAGGTACTAACTAATAGTTATGCAAAAGAGAGACTTTGAGCTGAAAGGAGATTGAGTTTTGAACAGCAAAAGCTGAGAGTAAACAAAGGTAGGAGAGTGGGTGAGGAATTGGAGGTATTTAGGGAAGCAATGTTGGCATGTGTGAGAAATGTGTGAGGCATGTGTAAGGTGGGAGGTGGGCAGATTAAAAAAGGTAGTGTGTGGTGGGATGAAGTAAAATTGCTAGTGAAGAAAAAAAGAGAGCTACACAGGCTGTACTTACAGGGAAGAGTGCAAATTATTGGTTGAAGTATACAAGAAAGCAGGAGATCAAGAGGAAGATGCAGGGGTTGAAAAAGAAGACAAATGAGATTGGGATGAGTAAGTATCAGTAAAGTTCAGGGAGGATGAGAAGATCTTTTGCAGAGAGGTTAAAAGTTGGCAAAAAACAAGAGAGCAATGGGAACATAAGTGAAGGGGGCAAATGGAGAAGTCATAACAGGTAGTGATGAAGTGAGGAGGAAATGGAATGAGTATTATGAAGGACTGTTAAATGTATTTGATAATAGGGTGGCAGATGTAGGGTGTTTGGGTTGGGATGGTATGCAAAGTTAAAGCATCATGAAGAGTGGTTTGGTGAGAAGAGAAGAGGTGGTGAAAGCCTTGTGTGAGATGAAATGTGGCAAGGCAGCTGTTGTGGATGGTATTGCAGTTGAATTTTTTAAGAAAGGGGTGACTGTATTGTGGATTGGTTAGTTATAATTTTCAGACTGAAGAATGTGTGGAAAGAGAGGTCATTATCTTGGAGGGCAAAAAAGGTTATGTTTGAAGTTATAGAAGTCCTAACAATGTTATATGGATGCGAGGCACGGGCTTAAGATGAGGGTGTGCAAAGGAGGGTGGATGTGTTGGATATGAAATGTTTGAGGACAATATGTGGTGTGAGATGGTTTAATCAAGTAAGTAATAAAAGGGTAAGAGAGTGGTGTGGTAATGAAAAGAATATGGGTGAGAGAGTAGAAGAGGATATGTTGATTTGTTTGGACATACGGAGAGAATGAGTGAGGAAATGTTGACATAGGGGATGTATGTGTCAGAAGAGGAAGGAACATGGAAAAGGGGAGACCATATTGGAGATGGAAGGATGGAATAAAGTAGATTTTCAGTGATCAGGGCCTGAACATGTGGAAAGATGAAAGGCATGTATGGGATAGAGTGAATTAGATCGATGTAGTATACATCAGTTGACGTGCTGTCAATGGACTGAATTAGGGCATGTGAAGCAGCCAAGGGAAACCATGAAATGGTCTGTGAGGCCCGTTTGTGGATAGTTGGCTGTGGTTTCAGTAAATTACACATGACAGCTACAAAACAGATGTGAGCAAATGCAGCCTTTCTTCATATGTTCCTGGCGCTACTTTGTTAATGCAGGAAACAGCAGACAAGTATGAAAAAAGATATGTTTATATATTTATAGGAAGTGTGATCAAAAAGCTGTAAGACTTAGCAATTATTTGAAAGAATAATGCACATACAACATTTTTATAAGCAATCCCCTTCAAAGCAATTTCTTTCCAATGATATGCAAGTGTCCCTACATTTCTGCAGGAAGTCTTCATATATGAACTGATTAAGATATGCTTTTACTTTATTTGTGATGGTTGGAATCTTAATGGATTTTCCCTCTAAGACCTGGTCCTCTGTTCTTGATGCTACCTTGCTAATGTGGGAAATGGTGAATAT
>JAYMFT010366289.1:0-22240 GCA_038088735.1 Panulirus argus
TTTCTTCGTCTGTTTCCTGGCGCTACCTCGCTGACGCGGGAAACAGCGATCTAGTATAATAAATAAATAAATAAATATATTTATGAAAAATACAATTTACTGCATTATTGAGTGAGTATGAGTTCAATGTTTTGTGATGGGTGCTTGATTCCCTGCAATCACTAATTCATCTTTGTGACTATACAATCAAACAATATTGTACAAGTTACATAAAAAAATATAATTTACCAAATTACTGAGAATAAGTTGTTAGTGTTGCTACAGGCATCACCTTCTACATGCTCCCTAGTTCTTCCTTCTACCATCCATATACTCCATTATATTTGTAAATATCTAAATAGTTATTAGCTCTGTGTTAGGTATAAATCTACTGAAAAGAAATGTGCTGAAAAAAATAAATATATGACATACAATTCACCATATTATTTACTGAGTATCATCTGAACAATAAGTTGCACTATTTACCAGCTGTTTCATCACTACCATTGATTTTTTTATGTTAGTTTTCAAGGCCATCTCATTACTGGTACATATACATAGTTATTAGTTCATGAGTTAGACAAGAAAATACTGAGAAGACTCATGAAACATATCAGACTCAAGTTTTAGACATCTGCTTCTGCAATTTCCCACTCGAATCTGCCACCAGCGCTGTGTCTCAGCAAACAACGACTGAGATACTTCACAGACCTCCCAAACAAACTGCATACTTCCTGCTCTCTCCAAGACCATGGCATTCACCTCCCTCACAACCCCATTCATAAGCAAACAAGGCAGCCATGGCGCCATCACACACCCCTGCTGCAAACCCACCTTCATCTGGAACCACTCACCTTCCTCTCTTCTTACTTGCACATACTCCTGACTTCTTGATAAAAACACTTCATTGCTTACAGCAGCTTCCCTCTCACACCATATATTCATAACACCTTCCAAAGAGAATCTCTAACAACCCTATCAAATGCTTTCTCAAGATCCATACACACCACATTCAAGTTCTGTTTCTCTAAGTACTTCTCGCACACACTAATTACATGCACAACGTACACATCTACACTTAAGTAATGAAATTAAACACCAGGGGTAATTTCATTAGTTTACAGAATATAAATCTAAACATACAATAAAATGTTAATCTAAAGTAACACTGCCCTGGGCTCAAAAATCTACGTTACTTTACTGCCCAGGTAAGTTTTCAAACCATGGAGGTCTCTTCTTCAATTAAGATTCACAATATGAAAACATATTACTCTAACACAATGACAGTTCTAAAAGTACACAATAACTCAGAGTGACACTCAATGTACAATAAGTAATAATGGTAAAGTCCGACGGCAGGTGCGATGGTCCCGGACGGCTGGAGAGGCGTTATGGTGTGGTGCCCGTTGTGGCCCATTGTAGCATGGTGGCCAATCCGCGCGGTGGCTCCTGGGCAGTTGTTGAGAGACGACCTCTCACTGTGGCACAGGCAGAGTGAATCAGTGGTCAGGCCTCTGACCAGGGTTTATAACGAGGGATGTGGCCTCTCTACAGGCCTCTCCAATTGGCTGGCCATCTCTTCTGTCACTTACCATCACCCCAGCATGGCCATGCCTCCTTAGTTGGGCGGCACGCCCCCTCGTAGACTGTGGGAGTACTGAGGAACCTAGAGTCGCATGACCTCACACGACCCCTTAATGGCAACAGCATATCGCTGTTAATGCTTTGTCAACAAAGGGTAGGGTTGCAGACGGAGTCGAACTTCAGGGCCTCTACCAGACACAAGCCCATCCTTGTCCTATACAGGCCTCTAACACACACACAGGCCTGTTTTTGTTATCTGCAGGGCCATCTGGTCTATAGACCCCCCTCTCTGGCATGAGTGAGTAAGCATTCTACAGAAGATAGGACACATTAGACACACAAACACATATACTATATGAACGGGATGGATGTCTCGTTTGTAACACCCTCACCCTTAAACGAGAAAATTCCACTAAGGGGAATTTTCTTACTTTATGAGTGGGATAGACAAACTACAGGCACACGAAGTGTGGGGAAAAAAAAAAAAAAAAAAAAAAAAAAAAAAAAAAAAAAAGGAATCAAATTACTCTTGAAGGAACAAAGCCCATCTAATTATAATTAACCTCTGATTTTTAGATAGGATCGCCTGAAGGGTACAATTATACATGAAGGTACTGTGTTGCAAGGATCGCCTGACGGGCACAAATAGACATGGAAGCACTGTGAGGATAGGATTGCCTGAAGGGCACAAATATACATGAAAGTACCATGGTTCAAGTATCAAAGACAAAAGTTCCTTCACAGTGACGGAGTAATTCTTATGGGCCTGCAACTTCTTACCAAGGTAGCTCACTGGGTGATCAACCTTCACCTTGTCCTTCTGCAAGAGGACAACATCGACTCCTGCATTACCGACGTTTACAGCTAACTTTTTTGGGGCCTGTGAAATACAATAATTATTTTGGGTGGCTCTTAACTGATGAAAGGCTGTCTCACACTGCTCATTCCAAATAAACCTAACAATCCTTCTTACTAAGCCTACAAAGGGAGCGGCGATCGTGGCAAAATTAATTATAAACAGACCGTAGTATCCTACCAGGGTAAGGAACTGTTGGAGTTCCCTCCTAGATCGCAGAGCACATGCAGGGGTTACAACTTGGACCTTTACTGTGAGTGGAAGGGCAGAACTGGCAGTACTCATTACCTGGTTGACTAGGTGGTAGCTGGTGCAGAACCAATACGTCCCGTCGGGTTTGGGTACCAGAATCAAGGGCGAGCTCCACGCTCACTGACATAACTTGATCAAATCGGGCTCCAGCATGTAGCGTAGGTCCTCTCGAAGAATGGTGGTCTGTTGTGGACTTAACTGGTAAGGAACCTCACCGGTAGGCCAGGCGTCTCCTACGTCTGCAACAAGGTTCATCAATGAGGCCCATCCAGGAAGACTTAAAAGGCCCCTGGTTGTACTGACTGCAGGGCAGTCATCTCCACTCGTCGCTCCTCCGGCAGGTGTGAGAGCTTTGCCTTCTTCACGTCCATGCTATCGTCAGGTTCCCAGGCCTCAAGGGCGCCCATAGCTGGATTGTCATACTCATCACACACAGCTTCCGTTGGGAGGTGGGTTGTGTAGGCCCATGCACTGCTTGAAAGGGGGAGAAAATTTACACATTACCTACGTCAGCCCTGGCTGGGGTAACGGCGGTGGCTCCTCCTCTTCCGTCTCCAGGCTCCTCAATTGAGACCGTTTGTCGTACCAGCTCATACTTTGATCTTGGGTCTCTCTTGAACCGGCCGAGACAAATCATCAGTTTCACACACTGACTCTTGTTCGGATCTTAAGTCAGCAAAGAAGGTGTCGCGCAGTGCCACCTCACTGGCTTCATCTTCAGTGGGCGTTCCCGTCTCGACGGACTCCAGATCCGTAGAGATATCCCACAGTTCGACTTCACTCGGTCCGTGCTCAGGGAGTGTCATCAATTCTTCCGTCTTAACGGGGTCCAAATGAGCAAAGAAGGTATCACACAACTCAACTTCACAGCTCTCACTCAGGAAGTGTCATAGATTCCTTCATCTTAATGGGGTTCGAATCAGCAAGTAAGGGATCACACATCCCGCCTCCACTAGTCTCGTCCTTGAAGGATGTCCTTGCTCTCCTCGTCTGCATGGCTGCACCCTTGAGCACATGGTCTGCCTTGCTAGCTGCCCGCGACCTGGTCTCTGCAGATTTCTGGACTATCTCTGGTACTTCTTCCTCGTGTTGCTCTTCCCCCGAGGACTCCTCCAGTCTCACAGGCGACATCGGCAATGGATTCATCTTCTCCTCTGCGAGGCCATTACCCAACACGAAGTCTACTCCTGAAATGGGTAGCCTATCCACAATCCCGATGAGAGCAGGGCCCGTGAAGAGATCTGTTTCCACATGCACATTGGTAAGTGGAGCTGCCCTGAGACTCCACAGCCCGTCCAACAAGACTCGCTCTACAGATTCTCCCACAGGTACCACACCCTTCTGCATCAGGGATTGCAGCACCCTAGAATCATGCAGGATGGTCACTTCTCTTCTTATTCCACAGCTACTGACAAAGCCTCTTGACAGGAACGCCTTGAAGTTCCCCCTAAACTGGTGCTCTACTACAGACTGATTGCCACTTTCGCACTTCCCTATGCTACTGAAAGCAGGACTAGCCTTGTCACTACACCTAGGTGGCGCCAAAGTTGAGAAGAGACTCACTGGCCTACTATTTATAGAGTTTCTGGATTCCTTCAGCCTGGCCCTGCATTCCCTCACCCGATGTCCAGCTTTGCCACAATAATAACATGATATAACCTTCTCATGGTTATGACTCGGACTTTTAAAAATCTTTTGCAAGTGGACCGGCTCAGGTGGGGTTGCACCATGATCGGACTTTCCTCTGCCAACAATGCCTTTTGAACTTTTACCGACTCTAAACTTGTGAGTAATCGAGAACCGATCAGTAAGTACACCGGCCCTATCAGCAGACTTCACCTCTATGTCATTTTAATAATTCAACAATTCAAAGCCGCCAACATTATTCACATTGTTCTTATGTAGCTCGAGTATCATTAATTCCTCCAATTCTTTTGCTGGGGGAATTTTCTCAGCACGCAACCACTGCCTGAATAAATCGCCAACTTCACTAAAATTTCTACCCAAGTCTGGCCAGGTTTGATCCCGGAATTCCTAAACTTTTCTCTGTATGCGTCTCGCAATAATTCATAAGCTTTTAACACAACCTCCTTTACTACTTCATAATCAGTACACTGCTCACTAGATAATGAGGCGTAGACAACTTGTGCCTTACCACAGAGAACAGGTTGCAATAAAATCGACCAAGATGTCTTCGACCATGAGGGCTGATTAGGCACGTTCTCAAACGTACGGAAAAATTTAGTTACATCATCTTCACAAAACCTTGGTACAAAACCTACGTGTCTCGTAATATGAAACTTGGGTACTGATCTTGACACGGTCTGTCGTAATTTCTCTTGTTCCAAAGACAGTCTCATTTGTTCAGTCTGTTCCTGCTTTGCCCGAAGCTGGGCTTCTTCCAATCGTGCTTGTGCATTTATCCAAGCAATGTCTAGTTGAAGCCGCAAGGTTTCGGAATTGACATTAAGATCACTCTGGCACTGAGGAAGGATAACAACTTCAGCAGGGTTCAGTGGTGGGACGATGTCACCAACAACGTTTTCTACATCAGGCACACCGACTAATTTATTTATCACTAAAATTTCTAGCTCTACTTTACGTGCATTTCGGTCATACTCCAATCCTAAATTATCCACAACAAACCTTGACTCATAAACCGATAAAGATTTAATATCACTTTGAGATGGTTCAGATCGACAGAAACATTCAACGTCAACATCACTGGTTAACGACATGATTACTTAAAGAGGGAAGAGACTCCATAAACAAGCAAGAAAATCCTGGTATAAGGTCGCCAATATTATGTGTTCAACGTATACATCTAGACTTAAGGAATGAAATTAAACACCAGGAGTAATTTCCTTAGTTTACAGAAGATAAATTCGTATATACAAAAAAATGAATGTCTAAAGTAGCACTGCCTTGGTCTCAAAAAGGTCTACGTTACTTTACTGCCCAAGTAAGTTTTCAAACCGAGGAGGTCTCTTCCTCTATTAAGATTCACAACATAAAACATATTACTCTAACACGGTAACAATTCTACAGGTACATGACAATACACAGTGACACTCAATGAACAATAGGAAATAAAGGTACCACCGTGATATCAGAACTCGGCGCTGGTGAGTTGTTATCTCGGGTCGTTGGCGGCTCGTGGGCTGTCTGACTTGAGTGCGTGCATGCCGCGTGCCGGACCGTGCAGTGGACAGAGGTTAGACCTCCCTGGTCGGCTGTGGCTGAAGAACTGACCCTTGGCCCTATGCCTGGGTGTTATAAAGGGGGGTGTGGTCTCTTCAGGATGACGGTCACCCCAGTTGTTATTGGAGGGAGTGACCACCCCGTATCACTCCGGATTGGCTAGGTGCAATCAGGACACACCCCTCATCTTGACTGGCAAGTCCTCCTGATCCTGACTGTGAGATCCTGGGAATGGAAGTAGAAACCACAGCTCCTGTCCACAGCTGAGAAGGGATTGATGGCTACCGGCAATTCTGAAAGTCAGCTGTGAAGAGTCTGGAGAGTCGGGTGACTACCGCCAGAACTAGGTTGACCACATGGCGGCCAACGGGACCCACGCTGACCCCTTGTTGGAGATCGGGTAACCAAGCATGGAGGATCAGAGTGTGGGAACCCTGGTTGGAGAGGAACTACACACACAAAAAAAAAAAAAATATACAAACGGTGGGATATAGGTTTGTCTCATTTGTAACAAGATGAAGAAAGACCACTTTCCTTACTCATTCTCTCCTAATGTCCAAGCCACTTCACCATACCCTCTTCAGGTCTCTCAACCACTTCTTTTGATCACCACACCTCTATCTTACCCTTACATTACTTACTTGATCAAACCACCTCACACCACATATTGTACTCAAACATTTCATTTCCAGCACCTCTACCCTCCTCTGCACAATATCATCTATAGCTCATGCTTCACACCCATATAAAATTGTTGTAGCTACTAAACCTACAAACATACCTATTTTCAAACTCCCAGATAATGATCTCTCTTTCCACATATTCTTTAATGCTTGCGGAACCTTTACCACCTTATCCACCCCATAACTCACTTCCACTTCCATGGTTCCATAAGCTACCATGTCCATTCCCAGGTATATAAACACTATACCTCCTCCAATTTTTCTCCATTCAAAATCACACCCCAACTAACCTGTCCATGAGCCCTGCTAAACATGATAAACTTGATTTTATTCACTCTTCCAAACTCAGTTACCAAGTTCTACAGTTTCACACTCAAATCCGCCACCAGTACCGCATCATCAGCAAACAACAAATGACTCACTTCCCAAGCCCCTTCATCCCCTACAGAATGCATACTCTCCCCTGCCTCCACAACTCTCACATTTACCTCTCTCACCACCCTATCCATATGCAGACTAAACAGTTATGGTGACATCACACATCCCTGCCAAAGACCGGTCTTTACTTGGAACAACTCACTCTCTTCTCTTCCTACTCATACACATATTTACACTCTTGATAAAAATTTCTCACAGCTACTAGCAGCTTTTCTCCCACACCATATATTCTTAGGATCTTCCACAAGGCATTTCCATCAATCCTATCATACAGTTTCTCTAGATCTATGAATGTCACATACAAATCCATCTGTTTCTTTACATATTTCTCACACACATTGTCTACAGCAAACACTTGATCTACACATCCTCCACCGCTTCTGAAACCACACTGTTCATCCCCAGTCTGATGCTCTGTGCATGCTATTACCCTATTAATCACCATTCTCCCATATAACTTAACAAAAACATTCAGCAAACTTTTATATTTCATACATATTTGCCATGTCCTGTGTTAGCGAGATAGCATTAAGAACAGAGGACTAAGCCTTAGAGGGAAAATCCTCACTTGGCCTCCTTCTTTGTTCCTTTTTTGGAAAAGTAAAAACAGGAGGGGAAGATTTCCAGCCCCCCACTCCCTCCCCTTTCAGTCGCCTTTTACGACACACCAGGAATATGTGGGAAGTATTCTTTCTCCCCTATCCCCAGGATATAAGTAAACTTAAACCACCATAACTTGAACATCCACATTTATCTCCCCTACCTCTATACAATGGCACTATATATGCATTCTGCCAATCGTCAGGCACCTCATAATGGCCCATACATACAATGAAAACCCTAACTAACCAACCAACAACACAGTAATCCCTTTTCTTTAGAAATTAAACTTAAATACCATCCACTTCAGCTGCCTTGCCACATTCTAAATTACATAAAGCTTTCACCACTTCTTCTCTCTAACCACTCTCTATGACTTTTGTTACGAACGAGACAAACCTATATTCCCATGGTTCGCATAATATCTTTTTTTTGTTTGTGTAGTTCCTCTCCAACCAGGGTTCCCATACTTTGGTCCTCCATGTGTGGTTACCCGACCTCCACAGCAGAGGGTCAGTGTGGGTCCCATTGGCCGTCTTGTGGGCAAGTGAGTTCCGGCGCTGGAGACACCCGACTCTCCAGACTCCTCACAGTTGACTCCCCGAATTACCAGAAGCCATCAATCCCTTCTCAGCTGTGGACAGGAGCTGTGATTTCTACTTCTGTTCCCAGGATCTCACAGTCAAGATGAGGGAGGGCTTGCCAATCAAGAGAGGGGTGTGTCCTGACTGCACTTAGCCAATCCGGAGTGACACAGGGTGGTCACTCCTTCCAATCACAACTGGGGTAACCATCGTCCTGAAGAGACCATACCCCCCTTTATAACACCCAGGCACCGGACCAAGAGTGATTCCTTCAACCGCAGCCGGCCAGACAGGTTCCCCCTCCTCAGGGCCAGAACCAACCCGGCACGTGACCTCCGCATGCACTCAAGTCAGTCAACCCACGAGCCGCCAACGCCCCAAGATAACCACTCCCCGGAACCGAGTCCTGATATCATGGTTGTACCTTTATTTCCTATTGTTCATTAAGTGTCACTGTGTATTGTACCTTTAGAATTGTTACCATGTTAAAGCAGTATGTTTTATATTATGAATCTCAATAGAGGAAGAGATCTCCGTGGTTTGAAAACTTACCTGGGCAGTAAAGTAACGTAGATTTTTGAGCCCAAGGCAGTGTTACTTTAGATTATCATTTTAGTTGTATGTTTAATTTCATCTTCTGTAAACTAATGAAATTACCCCTGGTGTTTAATTTCATTCCTTAAGTCTGGATGCGTACGTTGCGCACATAACAATATATTACCCAAGCAGCCAGCAATTTCTATCCTGCTAAAGTAAAACACGGAGTACTGACAACTGTACATGAAGGTTAGTAATTCTACATCTTGAAACTTCCTCGGTGTGTTTGCACAGAAGACAGACAGGAGCAGCTTTCTATTGTACAATATTTGGTATAATATTTTCCCAAAGATATATCGCTTCACAAGCTTCCTCCTTTTACTCTCACCAGTCATCCACCCTTTTGCTTCCCAGAATAACTGGGGATACTCCAGTCTTACTGGAGTAGCCAAGTCTCGCTCTGCCTTCTTGAGGTGACCTTATCATTACACCCCTTAGGGGTGGAACTAAAGGGGAAGGCATTGCCCAATTACATCAAGGCAATACTCTTACATTTAAACAAACACCTGAAGTATACTGTCACTTTTACTTTTACTTTTTTTTTCCCCCTTTTGAGCCTCGCTACCTCTGGAAACACTACGCTGCAGTTGCCCTCTGCCGGTGACTTGTCAAGGGTGAGGCACAAAAGGCTAAAAAGGAGCACTGGAGTCCACCAGTTATGCCAAGGGGTTAAAAGACATGAGCGACTGAGGGTGATGTTGCTAAATGCGAATGGGATGACTGGTGAGAATAAAAGGAGGGAGATTATGTAGAGGTTTAAAAGTTGTAGCATGGATGTGCTTGGTGTATAAATGTGAAAAGTCAAGAGAAAAGTGGCTACGATTACAGTATATGTATGCCATTTATATTCATATGTACATGTAACATGTTTTACTTAAAAAACCTTGCATTCTGTTATCCAGTCTTAAAATCATGATCCCTCACATATCTAATAATTACTACCCGGCAACTCTGCTTTCCATCGCATTAGAAAAGCCCGCCAGTCAGAGAGAGAGAGAGAACTTAGCCCGAGGCGGTCGCCGGCGCTTGTTATTTCACGGCACCAGCCGACTTTGTACTTACATTTGTGTGATGTCCTATCATCACTAAAACTCACTTGTACTCTGAGTTTCAAAGAACCTACAGACAATAGAACACAGAACAAGAAGCACCATGTGTTAGTTGACACATTAAGAGAAAGAAGCATCATGTGTTGGTTGACACAAAGTGAAACAGAAGCACCATATGATGGTTGACACGGGAAGGTTGAAAAGAAGCACCATGTGGTGATTGATACGTGAAGTGAGACAAGCACCATGCGATGATTGACACCTGAAGAGAGAGGTACACCAGGTGATGGATGACACGAAAAGAGAGAAGCACCATATGATGGTTGACACATGAAGGGAGACAAGAAGCACCATGTGGTGGTTGGCACATGAAGTGAGACAAGAAGTACCAGGTGATTGTTGACTCGTTAAGGGAGAAAATACGCTCTTAGTGATAGTTGACACATTCAGAAAGAAGCACCAGGTGGTAATTGACTCATGTAGGGTGAGAAGCACCATGTGATGATTGATACGTGAAGGGAAACAAGAAACACTATGTAATGGTCGACGCATGAAGGGAGGGAAGAACCATGTGATGGTTGACATGAGAAGTGAGACAAGAAGCACCATATGATGACTGACACATGAAGAGAGAGGAGCACCATATAATGGTTGACACATGAAGGGAGACAATAAGAACCATGTGATGCTTAACAAATAAAGGGAGACAATAAGCACCATGTGACTGTTGACACATAAAGAGAGAAAAACACCATGTGATGGTTGACACATGAAGGGAGACAAGAAACGCCATGTGATGGTTGACACATGAGAGAATAGAAGCACCATGTGATGGTTGACACGTGAAGGGAGAAAAACACCCTGTAATGGTTGACACATGAAGAGAGAGAAGCACCTTGCAATGGTTGACACATGAAGGGAGACAAGAGGCACCATATGATGATTGATACATGAAGAAAGAGAAGCACGATGTGATGGTTGACACGTGAAGTGAGACAAGAATGGCCATGTGATGGTTCACACGTGAAGGGAGGGAAGAGCCATGTGATGGTTGACACGTTAAGGTAGACAAGAAGCACCATGTGATGGTTGACACGAGGTGAGAAAAGAAACACCATGTGACTGTTGACACATGAAGAGAGAAAAGCACCATGTGATAGTTGACAAGTTAAGGGAGACAAGAAGCACCATGTGATGGTTGAGACATGAATAGCGAAAAGCACCATGTGATGGTTAAGACAATAAAAGAGAGAAGCACCATGTGGTGGTTGGCAAATGAAGGGAGAGAAGCACCATGTGATGTTTTACATATTATGGGAGAGAAGCACCATGTGATGGTTGACACGTAAGGGGAAAGAAGAAGCACCATGTGATGGTTGACACATGAAGGAAAACAAGAAGCACCATGTCAAGGTATACACTTGAAGTGAGACAAGAAGCACAATGTGAGGGTTGACACGAGAGAGAAGCACCATGTGATGGTTGACACATAAAGGGAGACAAGAAGCACAATGTGATGGTTGATGCGTTAAGGGAGATAATTGTACTATGTGATGGTTGACACGTGAAGTGAGAGAAAAAACACCATGTAATGGCAGACACATGAAGAGTGAGGAACACCATGTGATGGTTGACACATGAAATGAGACAAAAGCACCATGTGATGGATGACGCGAGAAGTAAGACGAGAAGCACCATATGATGGTTGACACCTGAAAGGTGAGAAGTACCATGCAATGGCTAACAAAAAGCACCATGTGGTGGTTGACACATCAAGAGAGAGAGAAACACTATGTAATGGTTAATACATGAAGCGAAACAAGAAGCAATATGTAATGGTTGACAAGCGAAGTGAGACAGAAAGCACCATGTGATGGATGACATACGAAGGGAGACTGGAAGCACCATGTGATGATTGAATATGAAGAGAGAGAAGCACTAAGTGTTGGTTGACACATGAAGTGAGATAAGAATCACCATGTGATGTTTGACATGAAATGAGACAAGAAGCACCATGTGATGGTTGACACGTGAAGTGAGACAAGAAGTACTATGTGATAGTTGACTTGTGATGGAAGAAAAGATGCACCATGTGATTGTTGACATGTGAAGTGAGACAATAAGCACCATATGATGATTGACACATGAAGAAAGAGGTGCACTATGTTACTGGTGACTCATGAAGGGTGACGAGACGCACCATGTGATGGTTGACACATGTGGAGAGACAAGAACCATGTGATGGTTGACACATCAAGTGAGACAAGAGGTACTATGTGATAGTTGACATGTGAAGTTAGACAAGAAGCACCATGTGATGGATGACTCGAGAAGGGAGAAAAGAAGCTCCATGTGATGGTTTACTCGAGAAGTGACACAAGAAGCACCATATGATGATTGACACGTGAAGAAAGAGGAGCACCATGTAAAAGTTGACACATGAAGGGAGACAATAAGAACCATGTGATGTTTGACAAGTGAAGGGAGACAATAAGCAGCATGTGATGGTTGACACGTGAAGTGAGACAAGAAGCACAATGTGATGATTGACTCGTGAAAAGAGAAATGAAGCATCATGTAATAGTTGACACATTAAGAGAGAGAATAACCATGTGGTAGTTGACACATGAAGGGAGAGAGGCACCATGTGATTGTTGACAAGTAAAGGGAGACAAGAACCACCATGTGATGATTGACTCGTGAAGGGGAAAAAGAAGCACCATAGATTATTGAAACATGAAAGGAGGTAGAAAGCACCATGTGATGGTTTACACATGAAGTGAGACAATAAGAAACATTTGATGATTGACAAGTGAAGGGAGACAATAAGCAGCATGTGATGGTTGACACGTAAAGTGAGACAAGAAGCATAATGTGGTGATTGACTCGTGAAAGGAGAAAAGGAACGCCATGTGATGGTTGACAATTGAAGTGAGAGAAAAAGCACCATGTGATGGTTGACACACGAAGAAGGAACACCATGTGATGGTTGACACATGAAAAGAGAGAAGCGCCATGTGGTTGTTGGCATATGAAGGGAGAGAAGCACCAGGTGATGATTGACACATGAAGGGAGAGAGGCTCAATGTGATGATTGACATATGAAAGGTGACAAGAAGCACCATGTGTTGGTTGACACATTAAGAGAAAGAAGCACAATGTGATGGTTGACACATAAAGTGAGACAGAAGCACCATATAATGGTTGACACGGGAAGGTTGAAAAGAAGCACCATGTGGTGGTTGACACGTGAAGTGAGACAAGAAGCACCATGCGATGATTGACACTTGTAGAGAGAGGTACACCAGGTGATGGATGACACATGAAAAAAGAGAAGCACCATATGATGGTTGACACATGAGACAAGAAGCACCATGTGGTGGTTGGCACATGAAGTGAGACAAGAAGTACCAAGTGACTGTTGACTCGTGAAGGGAGAAAATACGCTCTTAGTGATGGTTGACACTTTAAAAAGAAGCACCAGGTGTTAGTTGACTCATGAAGGGCGAGAAGCACCATGTAATGATTGATGCGTGAAGGGAAACAAGAAGCACTATGTGATGGTCGACGCATGAAGGGAGGGAAGAACCATGTGACGGTTGACACGTTAAGGTAGACAAGAAGCACCATGTGATGGTTGACACTTGAAGTGAGAGAAGAAGTACCATGTGCCTGTTGACACATGAAGAGAGAAAAACACCATGTGATGGTTGACACATGAAGGGAGACAAGAAACACCATGTGATGGTTGACACATGATGAGAGAAAGAAACATTATGTCATGGTTAACACGTGAAGGGAGAGAAACACCCTGTAATGGTTGACAGATGAAGAGAGAGAAGCACCTTACAATGGTTGACACATGGAGGGAGACAAGAGGCACCATATGATGGTTGATACATGAAGAAAGAGAATCACGATGTGATGGTTGACACGTGAAGTGAGACAAGAAGGGCTATGTGATGGTTGACACGTGAAGGGAGGAACGAACCATGTGATGGGTGACACGTGAAGGTAGACAAGAAGCACCATGTGATGGTTGACACTTGAAGTGAGAGAAGAAGCACCATGTGACTGTTGATACATGGAGAGAAAAGCGCCATGTGATAGTTGACACGTTAAGGGAGAGAAGCACCATGTGATGGCTGACACGTGAAGTGAAAGAAACACCATGTAATGGTTGACAGATGAAAGGAGAGAAGCACCATGTGATGGTTGAGACATGAAGAGCGAAAAGCACCATGTGATGGTTAAGACAATAAAGGAGAGAAGCACCATGTGGTGGTTGACAAATGAAGGGAGAGAAGCACCATGTATTGGTTGACATTATGGGAGAGAATTACCATGTGACGGTTGACACGTGAAGGGAAAGAAGAAGCACCATATGATGGTTGACACATGAAGGAAAACAAGAAGCACCATGTCAAGGTTTACACTTGAAGTGAGACAAGAAGCACAAACAATGTGATGGTTGACACATGAAGAGAGAAAAGCACCATGTGATGGTTGACACATAAAGGGAGACAAGAAGCACAATGTGATGGTTGATACGTTAAGGGAGACAATATATACTATGTGATGGTTGACACGTGAAGTGAGAGAAAAACACCATGTAACGGCTGACACATGAAGAGGGAGGAACACCATGTGATGGTTGATATATGAAAGGAGAGAAGCACCATGTGATGGTTAACACATGAAGTGAGACAGGAGTCACCATGTGAAGGCTGACACATGAAGAGAAAGAAGCCCCATGTGATGGTTGACACATGAAGTGAGACAAGAGTCACCATCTGAAGGTTGACACATGAAATGAGACAAAAGTACCATGTGATGGATGACGCTAGAAGTGAGACGACAACCACCATGTGATGGTTGACACATGAAGAGGGATGAACACCATGTGACGGTTGACACATGAAAGGAGAGAAACACCATGTGATGGTTGACATAAAGTGAGACAAGAGTCACCATGTGAAGGTTGACACGTGAAGAGAAAGAAGCACCATGTGATGGTTGACACATGAAGAGAGACAAGAGTCACCATGTGAAGGTTGACACATGAAATGAGACAACAGCACCATGTGATGGATGATGCGAGAAGCACAAAGTGATGGATGACACGTGAAGTGAGACAAGAAGCTCCATATGAAGATTGATACATGAAGAGAGAGGAACGCCATGTGATGGTTGACACATGATAGAAGAACCGTGTGGTGTTGACACATGAAGGGAAACAAGAAGCACCATGTGATTGTTGACAGAGTAAGTGAGAGAAGCACCATGTGGTGGTTGATTAACTAATCGAAACAAGAAGCACCATGTGATTGTTGACATTATGTGAGAGAAGCACTATATGATGGCTAACACGTGAAGAGAAAGAAGCACCAAGTGATGGTTGACACATGAAGGAAGACAAGAAGCACCATGTCATGGTTGACAATTGAAGTGAGACAAGAAGCACCATGTCATGGTTGACACATAAAGGGGACAAGAAGCACAATGTGATGGTTGATACGTTAAGGGAGACAATGTGTACCATGTGATGGTATACACGTGAAGTGAGAGTAAAAACGCCATGTGATGTTTGACACAGGAAGAGAGAGGAACACCATGTGATGGTTGACAAATGAAAGGAGAGAAGCATCATGTGATAGTTGACACACGAGGAGAGAAGAACACCATATGAACGTTGACACAGGAAGAGAAAGAAGCACCATGTTATGATTGACACATGAAATGAGACAAGAGTCACCATGTGAAGGTTGACACATGATATGAGACAAAAGCATCATGTGGTGGATGACGCGAGAAGTGAGACGAGAAGCACCAGGTAATGGTTGACACGTGAAGTGAGAAAAGGAGCACCATGTGAGAGTTGACACATGAAGAGAGAGGAACGCCATGTGATGGTTGACACATGACAGGAGAGAAGAACCATTTGGTGTTGACACATGAAGGGAAACAAGAAGCACCATGTGATTGTTGACACGTGAAGTGAGAGAAGAAGGACCAAGGGATGCTTGACTTGTGAAGGGAGAAAATAAGCCCTATATGATAGTTAACAGAGTAAGAGAGAGAAGTACTATGTGATGATTGACACATGAAGGGCGAGAATCACCATGTGATTATTGACTCATGAAGGGAAACATGAATCACCATGTGAAGGCTGACATATTATGGGAGAGAAGCACCATGTGATGGTTGACACGTGAATCGAATCATGAAGCAACCAGTGATGGTTGACACATTAAGGGAGGGAAGAACCATGTGATGGTTGACACGTTGAGTGAGATAAGAAGCACCATGTGATCGTTGACACGTGAGGTGAGTCAAGAAGCACCTTGTGATTGCTGACACATTAAGTGAGACAAGAAGCACCATGTGATGGTTGACACTTGAAGGGAGAAAATTAGCAACATGTGATGGTTGACATGTGAAGGGAGAGAAACGCCATGTAATGGTTGACAGATAGTTGACCAATGAAGAAAGAGAAGCACGATGTAATGGTTGACATGTGAAATGAGAAAAGAAGGACTATTTGATGGCTGACACGTGAAGTCAGACAAGAAGCCCGATGTGATGGTTGACACATTAAGAGAAAGAAGCATCATGTGATGGTTGACACATGAAATGAGACAAAAAGCACCACCTGATGGTTGACACGTGAAGTGAGACAATAAGCACCACGTGATGATTGACGCATGAAGAGAGAGAAGCACCATGTGACGATTGATACATGAAGGGAGAAAAGAAGCACCATGTGATGGTTGACACGTGAAGGGAGAAAAGAAGCACCATTTGATGGTTGACACGTGTAGTGAAACAAGAAGCATGATGTGGGGTTGACTCGTAATGGAAGAAAAGAAGCACCATGTGATTGTTGACATGTGAAGTGAGAGAAGAAGCACCATATGATGATGACATATGAAGAGAGAGGAGCATCGGAGCATCATGTTATGGGTGACACGTGAAGGGTGACGAGAAGCACCATGTGGTGGTTGACACATGTATAGAGAGAAGCACTATGAGATGGTTGACACATGAAGTGAGACAAAAGGCACCATGTGATGGTTGACACGTCGAGTGAGACAAGAAGCACCATGTGATGGATGACTCGAGAGGGGAGAAAAGAAGGACAATGTGATGGTTGACACGTGAAGTGAGATAAGAAGCACATTGTGATCACTGACACATGAAGAGAGAGGAGCACCACGGGATTGTTGACACATGAAGGGAGACATGAAGAACCATGTGACGGCTACACAAGAAGAAAGAGAAGCACAATGTGATGGTTGACACATGAAGGGTGACAAGAAGCACTGTGTGATGGTTAACACATGAAGAGGAAGAAGCACCGTGTGATGGTTCACACATGTTTTGAGACAAGAAGCACCATGTGATGATTGACACGAAGTGAAAAAAACACCATGTGATTGTTGACTCGTTGGAAGAAAAGAAGCACCATATGATGACTGACACTTTAAGGAAGAGAAGCACTATGTGGCGGTTAACACATGAATGGCGAGAAGCACCGTGTGATGGTTGACACATTAAGAGAATCACCATGTGGTAGTTGGCAAATGAAGGGAAAAAAAGCACCATGTGAATGTTGACAAATAAAGGGAGACAAAAAGCACCATGTGATAGTTGAATCGTGAAGGGAGAAAAGAAGCACCATGAAATGGTTGACACATGAAAGGAGGTAAGAAGGACCATGTGTTGGTTGACACATGAAGGGAGACAATAAGCATCATGTGATGACTGACACGTGAAGTGAGACAAGAAGCAGATTGCGATGATTAACTCATGAAAGGAGAAATGAAGCATCCTGTGATGGTTGACACGTGAAGTGAGAGAAGAAGCACCATTTGATGGATGACACATGAAGAGAGAGCAACACCATGTGATTGTTGACACATGAAGAAAAAGAAGCACCATGCGATGGTTGACACATGAAAGGAGAGACACAATGTGATGGTTGACACTTGAAGGGTGACAAGAAGCACCATGTAATGGTTGACACATTAAGAGAAAGAAACACCATGTGATGATTAACACATGAAGTGAGAGAAGAGTCACCATGTAATGTTTGACACATGAAATGAGACAGAGCACCATGTGATGATTGGAACATGAAGAGAGAGAAGCACCATGTGATGGTTGACACTTAAAGGGAGACAAGAAGCACCATGTAATGGTTAACACATTAAGGGAGAGAAGCACCATGCGATGATTGACACATGAAGGGAGACAGGAAGCACCATGTGATGGTTGACACGTTAAGGGAGACAAGAAGAACCATGTGATGGTAGACACGTGAAGTGAGACAAGAAGCACAATATGATGGTTGACATATGAAGAGAGAGAAGCACCATGAGATGGTTGACACATTAAGGGAGAGAAGCACCATGAGACGGTTGACACATGAAGGGAAGAAGTACAGTGTGATGAATGACACATGATGGGTGACATGAAGCACGATGTGATGATTGTCACATGAAAGAAGAGAAGCACCATTTGATGGTTGACACATCAAGTGAGACAAGAGGCACCATGTGATGGTTGACAAAGGAAATAACAGATTAATCACCATATGATGATTGACACGTAAAGCGAGACAAGAAGCACCACGTGATGGTTGACCCATGAAGAGAGAAAAGAAGCACCATGTGATGGTTGAAACATCAAGAGAGAAGCATCATGTGTTGGTTGGCACATAAAGTGAAACGAGAAGCACCATGTGATGGTTGACACGTGAAGTGAGACATAAAGCACCATGTAGTGGTTGATGCATAAAGGGAAACTAGAAAAATCAAGTGATGGTTGATATATGTAGAGAGAGAGAGAAGCACCATGAGATGGTTGACACATTGATTTAGACAGGAAGCACCATGTGATTGTTGACTCATGAAGGAAAACAAGAAACACCATGTGAATGTTGACACATTAAGTGAGAGAAGTACCATGTAATGGTTGACACGTGAAAGGAAACAAGAAGCATCATGTGATGGGTGACATATGAAGGGAGGGACGAACCATGTGATGGTTGACACATGAAGGTAGACAAGAAGCACCATATGACTGCTGAGACATGAAGAGAGAGAAGCACCATGTGATGGTTAACTCATGATGGGAGAAAATAGGCACCATGTGATGGTTGACACATGATGGGAGACAAACACCATGTAAAGGTTGACACAGGAAGGGGGAGAAGCACCTTACGATGGTCAGCACATTACGGAAGACAAGAGGCACCATGTGATGGTTGATGCAATAAGGGAGATAAGAATCATGATGTGATGTTTGATACGTTAAGGGAGACAAAAAGTACCAAGTGATGGTTGACGCATGAAGTGAATCAAGAAGCACGATGTGATGGTTGACTCGTGAAAGGAGAAAAAGACCACCATGTGATGGTTGACACGTAAAGTGAAAGAAGCACCATGTGATGGTTGACACATGAAGAGAAGAACACCATGTGATGGTTGACACATGAAGAGAAGAACACCATGTGATTGTTATCACATGAAAAGAGCGAAGCTCCATGTAATGGCTGACACATTGAGTGAAAGAAGCGCTATGTGATGGTTAACACATGAAGTGAGACAAGAGTCACCATATGATGGTTAATACATGAAATGAGGCAGAAGCACCATGTGATGGTTGACACGTGATGTGAGACAAAAAGCACCATGTGATGGTTTACTCGTAAAGGGAGAAAAGAAGCACCATGTGTTGGTTGACACATAAAGAGAAAGGAACACCATATGATAGTTGACACATGAAAGGAGACATCATGTGGTGTTGACACATGAAGGGAGACAAGAAGCACCATGTGATGGTTGACACGTAAAGTGAGACAAGAAGGACCAAGTGATGCTTGACTCATGAAGGGAGAAAATAAGCCCCATGTGATGGTTAACACATTAACAGAAAGAAGCACCATGTGATGGTTGACACGTTATTTAAGACTAGAAGCACCATGTGACTACTGACACATGAAGAGAGAAGCGCCCTGTAATGGTTGACACATTGAGACTAGAAGCACCATGTGATGGTTGACACATGAAGGGAGAAAATAAGCAGCATGTGATGGTTGACACGTGAAGGGAGAGAAACACCATGTAATGTTTGACACATATAGGAAGACATGAGGCACGATGTGATGGTTGACACATGAAGATTGAGAAGCACTATATGATGGTTGACACGTGATGTGAGACATGAAGGACCATGTGACGGTTGACAAGTGAAATGAGACAAGAAACACGATGTGGAAGTTTACACATGAAAAGAGAGAAGCACCATTAGACCTTTGACACGTGAAGTGAGACAATAAGCACCATGTGATGATTGACACATGAAGGGAGAAAAGAAGCACGATATGATGGTTGACAAGTGAAGGGAAACAAGAAGCACCATGAGATGGTTGACACATAAAGGGTGAGAAGTACCATGCGTTGGTTGACACGTGATTTGAGACAAGATGCACCATATGATGGTTGACACATCAAGAGTGAGAGAGAGAGAAGCACCATATAATATTTGACACATTAAGCGAAACAGGAAGCACCATGTGATGGTTGACAAGTGAACTGAGACAGAAAGCATCATGTGATGGTTGAAGTATGAAGGGAGATTAGAAGCAACATGTGATGGTTGACATATGAAGAGAGAGAAGCACCATGTGTTGGTTGACACATGGAATGAGACAACAAGCACCATGTGTATGTTGACACGTAAAGTGAGACAAAAAGCACCATGAGATGGTTGACACATGAAAGGAGACAAGAAACACCATGTAATGGTTTATACATGAAGTGAGACATTAAGAACCATTTGATGCTTGACAAATGAACGGAGAAAATGAGCACCATGTGATGGTTGACACGTGAAGTGAGACAAGAAACATCATGTGATGGTTAACACATGAGGGGAGAGAAGCACCGTGTGATGGTTGACACATGAAGGGAGACAAAAGGAGACAAGAAACACCATGTGGTGGTTGACGCGCGAAGCGAGACAAGAACACCATGTAATGGTTAACAAGTTAAGGGGGAGAAGCACTATGTGATCTTTGACACATCAAGGGAGACAAGAAGCACCATATGATGGTTGACACGTTAAGGGAGACAAGAAGCACCATGTGATGATTGACACGTGATGTGAGACAAGAAGCACAATAAGATGGTTGACACATAAAGAGAAAGGAGCACTCTGTGATGGTTGACGAGTGAAGTGAGACATAAAGCATCATGTGATGGTTGACGTATGAAGGGAGACTAAAAGTACCACGTGATGGTTAACACATCAAGTGAGACAAGAGGCACCATGTAATGACTGAGAAAAGAAATGACAGAAGAATCACCATATGATGGTTGATACATGAAGTGAGACAAGGAGCACCATGTGATGGTTGACACATCAAGAAAGAGAGAGAGAGGTATCATGTGTTGGTTGACACATGAAGTGAAACTAGAAGCACCATGTGTATGTTGACTTGTGAAGTGAAACAGAAAGCACCATGTGATGGTTGACATATGAGGAGAGAGAAGCACCATATTATGGTTGACACATGAAAGAAGGTAAGAAGCACCATGTGATGGTTGACACATGAAGTGAGACAATAAGAACCATTTGATGCTTGACAAGTGAAGAGAGACAATAAGCACCATGTGATGGTTGACAAGTTGAGACAAAAACACCATGTGATGGTTAGCACATGAGGGGAGAGAAGCACCATGTGATGGTTGACACATGTAGGGAGACAAGAAGCATTATATGATGGTTGAAACATCAAGAGAGAGAGAGAAGCGTCATGTGCTGGTTGGCACATAAAGTAAAACAAGAAGCACCATGTGATGGTTGACACGTGAAGTGAGACATAAAGCACCATGTAATGGTTGATGCATGAAGGGAAACTAGAAGCACCATGTGATGGTTGATATATGTAGAGAGAGAAGCACCATGTGATGGATGACACGTTTATTAAGAGAAGAAGCATCATGTGATTGTTGACTCATGAAGGAAAACAAGAAACACCATGTGAAGGTTGACACATTAAGTGAGGGAAATACCATGTAATGGTTGACACGTGAAAGGAAACAAGAAGCATCATGTGGTGGATGACATATGAAGGGAGAAAAGAAGCACGATATGATAGTTGACAAGCGAAGGGAAACAAGAAGTACCATGAGATGGTTGACACGTTATGGGAGACAAGAAGCACTGTGTGGTAGCTGACACGTGAAGTAAGACAAGAAGCACAATATGATGGTTGACACATGAAGGGAGAGAAGCACCAAGAAATGGTTGACACAGGTGTAGTTTGCTCACTGTGTTGAGTGGTTAGTTTGTAGGTTCGAATGAAAGAAGTTCCTCACTGAGAAGACTATATTGATAATGTACAGAGAC
>JAYMFT010366300.1:0-21739 GCA_038088735.1 Panulirus argus
CTAACCTCAGAGGAGAGAATGAACACCAGTTCAGATTTTTGCTTATTATTGGTAATCATTACTATTAATTATTATTATTATTATTATTATTATTATTATTATTATTATTATTATTATTATTATTAAACAATAGTTTGCGAGAGAGTGATGAAAGCAAAATCCAGTCTGATGGACAGCGAACGGCGTGAGTTGCAAACAAACACAGCCAACTAACAAAATAAATGGCCGCCGATTCATTCACGGGAGCTGCTGGTAAATGGTCTAAATAACCTGGCGCATTCCTGGCTCACTGTGTACACACACACACACACACTCTCCCTTTCCTAAATGGCAGCCCCGAGGTGTAGTTTTTATATATACAGAGAAGTGTCGGTTGGAGTCACGAAGCATCGCATGGCAACCCTCCCTCTCGCTTGTGCCATTTGATGACAGAGGAAAGTCGGAAGTAGCAGATGTCGTGAAGGTCTCCTGAGTGTTGACGGTACGCGAACCTTTTGAGGCAGCGACTGTACCGAGTCTTGGGAGCGGCGACTCCCTCTCTCCCCTGGGGGGCTGTGAATTTGATCAAGTCTTGATGGGTCAGATTGAAGGCCAGGTCAACCTTACCCAAGGGCCGCATCCGTCATGATCAAGGATCGTACCCTCGTGCTCAAGGGTAGTGCTTAAGGATGTACCGTCAGTGCTCAAGGGTCATACCGTCGTATTCAAGGACCGCACCGTCGTACTCGAGGATCGCACGGTCGTACTCGAGGATCGCACCGTCGCACTCAAGGATCGTACCGTCGCATTCAAGGATCGTACCGTCGTACTCAAGGATCGCACCGTCGTACTCATGGATCGTACCGTCGCACTCAAGGATCGTACCATCGTACTCAAGGATCGTACCGTCGCACTCAAGGATCGTACCGTTGTACTCGAGAATCGTACCGTCATGCTCAATGATCGCACCTTCGTGTTCAAGAGGCTAGGGAATACACGCGACACTGGAAAATAACGCCGTGTCGTGTAATGCCATTACCTGCCCTCTCGTGAAAGTGGTCTGTTGTTCTTGTTCAATGGCGCGAAACACGTCAGAAAATTGCCACATATTATTGCCACATTGCCGTGAACACCCCGTCACTCCACTCCCTGTGCACGGCGGTGGCACGAGAACCCTCCTCCCCCCCGTGTGTGTGATGGCCTAGGGGGTCTTCGGCTTGACCCCTTATGGCTCAAAGGTGGGGCTCAGACCCCTCCGAAGGGTCTATGGAAGAGGGAGGGAGGGAGGGAGGCGGTGAACTGTCCGTCGGCTGCAGATTCACAAAGCCGTGTCGGAAGATACCGTCAACGGACGTGTTCGTCATCGTCAGGGACGATTGATGGGTCATCGTCGTCGGCCAAGGCGCAGAAGGTATGACGTAGGACGTGTGTGGGCGAATGACGTCACCCGTGTCTCAGAGCTCACACACACACACACACACACATTTTTTTTTAAGGTGATTTTTAGTTGGGAAAAGGACGTGTTCCCTCTGCTTGGCGACGTTTTTTTAAAGCAAACTTTATAACCGCGTGACTTAAAAAGGCGTAAAAGGGGATGCCTTGTAACTGGCCACAGTGATATAAGAGTCGGGCGTGTTAGCTGCTCGAGGTCGACATGAATCATGCCAGAGCAGGACACAGGAAAGAGCCCCCAGTCCTGTGAAGAGAGGAGTCTCGGTCACCAGGGAGAATCTACGTGTTGTTTGATGATCACATAACTATTCTCATGTCGGAGTGCACGACCTCTGGGGACATTTTAAGGTTAACAGAACTAGGGTGAGTCTGTCATCCCTCGTATTTATTTGCCCGGGTTCAGTTTGGTTATCTCTGTTGGAACTCGTCAGTAAGGTACTTTGATGCGACACAGCCTCAGGAGTACTGTAAAGTCGACCGACCGATCTAAACGTCTTGAGAAACATTTTTGCTGCGCAGCGAATGTGTCTTAATTTCACTTTTTTTTTTTTTTCCCCTCGTGTGGTGGAAATGGAAAGCTGGTCTCCTTCCACGTAACCTTTAACGTCGGCTGGAACAGTTAACACAAGACAAGGGCGTTCTTTGTGCCTCTCACCGTTTTTATATATTGATTCTGTACACGTTCGTTGCCTCGATAAATTTTGTAATATATATATATATATATATATATATATATATATATATATATATATATATATATATATATATATGTGTGTGTGTGTGTGTGTGTTTGTGTGTGTGTGTGTGTGTGTTTACGTACCAGCCTCATAAGCCAGGTACCCATTTATTGACAAGCCCCCACTCCTCAAGGGGGAGGATGAACAGCTGGGTTTGGCAGTGGGCCGACTGCCACGCCCAAGAATCGAATCTGAGCGTGACCATATGCGAAGCTTACTATACTTTACCACGGAAGCCCATGTGTGTGTGTGTGTGTTTCAAAAAAAGCTTTTTAATCGTCAAATGTCACTCGTAAGACATTGAGATCTTAATTTCGCGAATCTACTGAGAACTCGAAGGGAGGACTCCGATTTTTGCCGTGTGATGGACCGTCATAGCTGCGGAGTCAGATGGGGTGGTCTGAAACACCGGCCAGAAAGACCGCTGCTGGAGCGACAAAGGCCCGGGCGCGCGGATTGCGTCACGAGAGCGGTGGGGCTGGAGCATGACGACGCCTGTTGTGCCTGAGTCATCACGTCTTGGCTCATGCAGGGTGGATCTACGCTCGTGACGCTATGGTATTAAGTGTGTGGTTCAGTCCGACCGAAGGACATTCTGTCAGTGCTCGGGTGCGCCAGTCGGTAAGAACTTTCATGAAGCCCACGGTGACTGTTTTGCTAGGGACGTGTTTGACTGTACATACACAGTCAGGACTTCGACTGTATACTAAGGACTCTTGACTGTATACCGAGGAACATCTGACTGTATGGGGAGGAACGTCTGACTTCATAGTCAGGATCTTGTGACTGTATACCCGGGACTCTTGACTGTGTGTACCCAGGAACATCTGACTGTATGGTCAGGAACGTCTGTCTCTATAGTCAGGATCGTGTAACTGTATAGTCCGGAACGTCTAACTGTATAGTCAGAATCTCGTGACTTTATACCCAGGAACGTCTGACTAGTACACCCAGAAAGAACTGACTCTAAAGTCAGGAATGTCCGACTGTGTACCAAGGAACGTCTCATGGAGGCTTTGACGTATCGTGGCCCAAACATTCAGAGAGACGCATTGGATTTCAAGGAAGTCGAGGGACGTCGTCTGTGCAATTGAGGTACATGAAATGGTCGAGGAGACCCGTGGGATGTCGAATTGGGGCTTGGCTGTGGATGGTAGACAGGCTTCGGTTTCGGTGCATTGTGCATTTCAGCTCGGTGCAAATGAGGCCATTTTTGCACGTGTTCCTGACGCTCTCTTCTGTAAGGCCTTAGAAAAGGCACTTAGGTATCGAAAATTATTATTATTATTTATTATTATTTTATTATTATTATTATTATTACTATTATTATTTTATTATTATTACTATTATTACTTTATTATTATTATTATTATTATTATTATTATTATTATTATTATTATTATATTTTGGGAATTAGGAGATGTCAGATTAGTACATGGTGAATTGTGGAAATACATATACAATGTAATTAGCTTTTGAGTATTGTATGCTGATGATGAATGTCATCAAACTATTCAAATGTTCGACTGTACTTGTTGTGTCGGGCGAATGTTTTGGTGTCGCGTCGTTCGTGTGGTGCGATGTTGTCCGTGGGTACGTGACGCGTTGGGCGTGACGGTGTCCGTGTTGTGCTGGGCGTGTGGGCAGGTGAGGGGTAGGGGAGCACTTCCGGAGGCTGAGGTCAGGCCCTCCCACTCTAAACTTTCCTCGGGGATGTAAGTGATAAAAGAATTGATCGAGACCCGCGTACGGGAGGCACTCGTATTGTCTCGGGTGTGGCGGTCATTTTATCCGAAATGTGCCTTGTTATTCACCTCACCGTAACCCTTGGGTGATATGTATATCCAGCGATAGAGCGATAGCGATGTTTGCTCCGTCTCCTGGTGCTGGCGGGAAGCTGGCATTAACAGCTTAGCCAAGTCCGGCGTTAAATTCAGTCTTTGGTTAAGCCGTTGGCCTCGTAGCGTATGACTTGAGATGTGATGCTTGATTTGGGTTCTCATCTAATTAGTGGTGACGCAAGATTGGTCATGATGTTTGTGTTATAAGCTGCGGGGTAAGTAGCTGTTACCTCAGGAATGATGTACGATTTTTTTTTCTTCATGTATATATAATAACAGATTTGGACGATCAAATTTAACATACTCTACTCGTGGCCATATTGGATGAAAATGATGATATGGGGAGATAAAAAAGTATTTACCCTAGCCATGTTGGTCGCTGTGTAAGAAAGTGATTTATTATAGTAAGAGCTTGTCCCTGGTCGTGGACTTGACGGTTATGAGTTTAAAGGTTATAAGAAGAAGGACAGACAAAAGAAGGAAGGGAATTCAACAGCTTCGGTAACGGAGGAAGGGAGGAGATATATACGCCACTCTTCGTGGATCTGGTCTCCACACAGAAACTATAGGAAGCAGCGACCAGTCTCTTGGCACAGGTCGAATAGTATGATAACGTGAGGGGTCGATTAGTGGCTCATGGTGCTTGGGAAGTTGCTTGGAGGTAGACGCGAGCCTCTTTGTTACGTGGGGGTTTGTAAGAGTGCGTGAGGGTAACCTGCCTACGACGAGAGACTCTGCCTTGCCGCTGCGCAGCAGGGCTACCGCGTTAGCCACCGTAGGGAGGTAGGGAGGGAGGGTGAGGCAGCACATTAGTGGTGTGGGACTCGTCATGGGTGTCCCTATTGTGCGGGCTGGCCAGGGCCTCCCTGGGTAGGAGGGGCGGGAGGAGAAGAAGGAGGGAGGAGGGAGGAACAAAAGGCCAGGAATGCTGCCACTAACGGCACCCCGCGACCCCCCCACTTACTCCTGCCAAGGACCCCCGCCATCCCTCCTGCCGGGGGTGGTGGTGGCCGCCGCCACTGATCTCAATATAACTAATCATTAGCGGTGTTGTTGCAAGATCGCGGTAACGGTGCGCCTCTAGGAGCTGGGCAACCCGGTCCACACACGTTCCCTGCCGATCAGGCCAAGACCAAACAACTTTATATATATGTAGTATATATTGAAATGACCACTGTGTATGTCCAGGATGTGCTCTATTTTCCTCCCCCAGTCGCTTTGTTGATGAGTTGAAGTTGATTCATTGCTTGAAGAGGCTTTATGGAGTGGTAGGATTTAAGGTGAAAGTTAAGACTGGAATACCTGAAGCAATGTATTGAAGTTACCAGGATATACAGAGTGGAGCGTTTTAAGGCGTGGCCGAAGGTATTGTCTTTTTTTTTTTTTCCCTTTTGAAGGTTTTTAGTATTGTATTGTATTGTGTGTCGAGCCATTGTAGTTGCTGTTTAACTATCTGTTCACAGTCATGCCCTTTCCTCACTCGCTTATTCTGTTGGTTCTTTTACAGCAGTGTGTGTGTGTGTGTGTGTGTGTGTGTGTGTGTGTTTGTGGTTAATGCTTGTGCGTTACGGGGAGCGAGTTTTACACTCGTGTTGCCACGTCTCTAAACCTTGTATAAATTTACCATTATTTTTACTCGTATGCATGTTTACACACACACACACACACACACACACACACACACACACAACTGGCGTAAGCCAAGTACCCATTTATAGACCAGACCCGAGGGGAGAGGATGAACAGTTGGGATTGGCTGTGGTCCGACTGCCGCACCCAGGGTTCGAACCCATGCTGGCCCTTGCCCATTAGGGTCAGTAACGCTAACTGCAGCGCCATGGAAGCCCGTGTGTGTGTGTGTGTGTGTGTATGTGCGTACGTGTGAACATTATCACTGCGAATGTTATACCACAATTTAGGTTTCTGTAGGTAACTCAGTACCACAGTGCATAGATAGCGTTCACTCCGGTACTGTTACTTTTTCCGTTTTAATCATGCCATTTGAGCCTGCGGGTGGGCTGGTAGGCATGTACCTCCCCCACAACCTGGTAGATCACGTCCAGTTTGTGCACACTCCTCCGGGGAGTTCTTGAGGATCTCCCGTGTGTGGTCCATAATGCTTCCAGTCAGTGAGACGAAGGTTTTGTGTCCTAGATATATTTACGGTACATTCAGTACCTATTGGCACCTTCCCCGTTGAGTTATTACTGTCACCGTAAGTCCTTATCACGCATTGTCAGGGAACGAAAGCGAACAGGGTGTGTATTTGTATTTAATACCTGTTGGCACTTTCCCTGTTTCCTTAAGTTCTTAACCCACTGTTAAAGTGACGATTGCGAACAGAGCCCACGAGAATGTTTTCACGCCACATAGCCTGGAGATGTTTAACAAATACACACACACACCTATATCTCCGTATCACGGGTCAGTGCCTCAGAATCCTGTCCGCACGTGGAGTGCTCCATGCAACAGAGCGGAGGTTTTGCTCTCTGCCTGCTGGTTCTGTTAACCCAGTTATACAGGTTGGGCAAGATGCTGTTAAGCTTAATCAGCTCTCCAGATAACTCGGACCTTGAGTTGAACAGCGGAAGGTGTGTTATGGCGTGACGTGTCTTGCCGAAGCATTACGACACTCAGAGCCAATATCTCAGTGCCATCGTCACTGGTCGTACAGAGTCATGTACGTTGGATGTTTTGATAGCTGGGTTGTGGTCGGTCAGGCTTCACGCTGTAGCGTCTGGACCGTATATTTATAAGGCTGAAGATTCTTTTGAATGATATATATATATCAATGAATGAATGAGAATATGTAACTAATCTCTTTTTCCTCAGCATTCTTACAACTTTACCGCCTGGTTTTACCTAACCAGTCGACCAGCACTGAAAGAGGTAATATCTCTTACGCCGTGCCCCACTTTTTCGCGGAGGAGTGGCACAAGCCGCCTCCCAGCTGGCTCCAGTTTTTGAGGTGGGAGGGAGGGAGGTTGGCCTCGCGCGCGCGCGCGCACACACACACACACACACACACACACACACACACACACACACACACACACACACGCGCGTGTCATGCACCACATACTGCCAGCCAGCCGCGTCCCACAGCAGGCTTGGTATATCACCGGCTTCCCCCTTCTCAGGAGTCAAGTCATCTTACTCAGGAGTTATCGTACTCAGGAGTTGTCATCGTACTCAGGAATTGAGTCATCGTACTCGGGAATTGAGTCATCTTACTCAGAAATGAAATCATCGTACTCAGGAGTCAAGTCATCGTACTCAGGAATTAATTCATCGTGCTCAGGAGTTGAGTCATCGTACTCCTACTTTTCAGGTGGCCAGGTAACCGGAAACCCCCCATTTGACCATGGGGAATGGGATGGGTTCACGTGTGCCATTTTAAGTAATTGCCTTTAATTAGGTTAATTTCCTTGACTTCATGCTCCTGCTGCAGGAGGGTTTGGTTGCTGGAGTCCTCATCGTAGCGAGAAACGTCCTGAAGAAGAAGAAGAAGAAGCTGACATTTATTTTGTTTAAGACTCGTCTGGGTCGTCAACTGACTTAAAACATAAAAAGATTTTTGAACACGCTGATTGGTGTTACTTTTGAATCTCTCGATTCGCGTGCTGATTGAGTGGAAATATGAGTTACGATTCGGGTTGGTGATACGAGACGAATCACAAACGTGCTGCCGATATTGGTATGATTTCTTTTTTCAGTTTCATCCGAATTTTGTGGTCAGTCTTTGCGTCATCCGTGGACCACTGCGTTTCCGTATCCGAGCGCAGACTTCGGTGAGGGGTTGGTATAAAGTGATGGGGGGGCCGCCTTCGCTGGCCTTGACCACGTTTTCAGCTTAGTCTCGCAGCGACGGTGAGGCGAGTTTCATGCCGTCGCCCTGCTGTCTGGGGCGGCGTCACGTGGGCAAGAGCTGTGCTTCGTCGCCACCACCTTCCTTCAGTGTCACCACTCCCGTTGTTCACCGCCTCGCTCCCCGTCGACCACCTCGTCACCATATCCCGCCTCGTGCGTCGCAGTCGAAGGGGAAGGGAGAACGTAGAGTCGAAGCGGAGGGAGGGAAGGATAAGATAATACGCGGGTGGCGGCGGCGGCCCTTGACGGACTTGTGGTGCGGTGACGTGCCTTCCACGGCACCAGCGTCGGCGGCGTAGCAATTACAGCCGCAGGAGCAGCGGCCAGGCGTGTCCAACCCAGGCAAGTTGGACTGTGGCTGTCTTTGTAACACGCGTCTCCAGATATCACTCACACTCCTCCTCCATCTCCTCTTCTTTTTACGGTCTCGGTTCACCCAGATACAGCAACTCCCTTTGTCTAATCCCATCGTAGGTGAGGAGCGCGAGACTCCTTCCTCTCACCCAAGAATGTAATTTTCACGGTAAGAGACTTCGATAATGTCCTAAAGCCTTGGGGCCCAGCCCGGCCTGTAGGGGGGCAGGCGAAGAAGAACCCCCCCCCCCACACACACACACACACACACACCACCACCACCACCACCACGAAACCTTCACAAGGGTATTCGCTAGGTATAACTCCCCTAGAGAAGCTTTACGGGTTCCGAAGGAAATGTCATGTGTCCATCCCACTGTACCGTCCACAGTAACCAAGCCAGTTGTCTTTGCAGCCAGTATTGTGTGTGTGTGTGTGTGTTTTACGCGCTTAAAGCCCGGATGCTCAGTACATTAGCGGTCACTACTGCGTTTCATATTTTGAAGGTCATTGTTGTGTAAAAATAATATGCACGCGATTGAAGTTTGAGCTACGGCGGCGGCGGTGATTGTGTGTTCGTTGTGTTGGTCCTGGCGTCCGGGTTAAGTTGCCACACAACATCACCGCATGTTAAGCAGGGAGGGGGGGGGGAGTAGGTGTGAGACGAGTCTCGCTCACACACACACCAGTCTGGACGTCACTAGCAGTGGGTCATTCATGTCTCCACCGTCTGAGTTCGTCAGCAGACGCCACGCCAAAGCAGGACTGGGGCTAGTAACAGCATACATGCGAAAAAAATGATATACTCATTGGCTAAGGTATTTTTCTTGACGTGAAGGCAGGAATAATTGTTGGTCTGTTGAATGAAGCGTTTGGTGCTGTGTCCTGAATGTCGTTGTTGACGTGTAGCGAAGGGCGTGCCCCACGCCGGACAAGGTCATTGTTGACACATATGGAGGTGGCCGTCGGCTTAATGCTGCCTAGACCAGAGGCCGCGTCCACAATGATACTCCTCCCTGTCACATCTCCCCCCCTAGCCCCGTCTGCTTATCCATTTAACTCCTTCCTGGACTTCGACCATACCTCCCTTCCTTGCTCCATCCTTCAGGTGTAAGCTTTATCCCTTCCTACGAGTCCCTCCGAGAATCCCTCTCACACGCTCTCTCAGTGAGGTCTATTAGATTTTTACAACCTTAGGATATGGCAGGATGTTTCGTATTTTATATTTTGACTTGCCAAACTTTGTGAAAAGATTTAGTCGTGTTATTGTGAAGGTTTTTGTTTTCTTATGAAGGTAAAAAGAGCTGGTTTATAAGTGGAGCAAATAGTTTCTGTTGGTTCACTGGGAAATACTTGTGGCTGAAGAGGGGCTTTTTTTTATTTTTTTACGTGGACAACATCGATACACGTTTTATAACGGGAAGATCGCTTGACTGTGCAGAGATCGAGTGCTGTCACTTCTCTGTAGAGTGGGGAGGTTCAGATTACCAAAGAGGTGTCTGTAGAGCGTAGTTGGTAGATTGGTGTACTGTGGCTTGGGTCAGAACATGTCTTTACATACAGGTGTAAGTGACTTTTGGGATGTTGAGATAACATTCCGATCGCCACAGATATGCTTTACCTGCCATCCCAGTGTTTTCGTGTTTAAACCCTCTCGAGAAAAGTAGAGTGGAGATTTCTCCACGTCTCTAATGAGCCAGTGTGGCTCTGAGACTAGAGGGGACCTCGCGTTTCGATTGGAGGGAGAGCCGGAACGTGAATTGGCCGGCCGAAGGATGTGACCCGATTGTCGTGAGTGACCCCCAGGGAGTCGTCGTTGTTACCTGGGCATCTCTTAAACCCCCACCCCCGGAACGCGGTTCCTCGTCACGATACGAACGGGTGGCTTTACACAGTCGTAGGCAGCCGGTCCTTGACCGTACTGGTATACCAGTCGACCTCGACCTCTTTGAGATCGACGGTTGTGACTCCCTTGGGAGATGTTGATGGCCTGATCTCTGACCCCCTCCCCCCCCAACCCTTTAAAGGTCAGGTTAGGTCAGGTCAGGCCAAAGCCAGGCCACATACCCGAGGAGGGGCGCACACGGTCTTGCTCAATGGGGTTTTTTCTTTTACCTTCTGCGTCCTGAGATAGGCAACGCCAGATGGCGGCGTAGATTCAGTGTCTCTCGCCACGCGCGCTCTCTCTCGAGGGCAGCTGTCGACGCTTACGGATAGCAGCCAGCGGTGGACTAGCTGGGTAATGTGGTGCCATCGGTCTCGAGAGGGGAGGACGACGGACGGCTTTTTGTCCGACATAACGCCGCCACCTGGTACCACCACCTTTTAGTCCTCGCGTGCAGCGCACCGTCGCTCTCTGCCCAGCAGAACTTTCCCCGGGTCTTAAAACGTAACACTGAAGAAGAAGAAGAAGAAGAAAAGGGTTCGCGATGTGGTCCGTCCAGGTTTAGGTTACGTCAGCGCGGGTGTGAGGTATACTGTCATGTGGAAAGGCGATGGGGGTGGAGGAGGAGGAGGAGGAGGTGGCGGGACTGGGGAAATTCCTTCTGGTACATGCGATCACTTCGGTTACCTCACGTCACGGTCGCTGGTAGACATTTAGGGGTAATAGCTGTGGTGTGTGTGTGTGTGTGTGGAGAAAGAGCAACGTTTGTGCAACGGCTGGCGCTCGGCGGCTGAGGTTGTGGACAACGAGGAAGAGAACCATGTATCCCTTGGAGGAGCAAGCGAAGGAAGACACGTCTTCGCTGCCGCAACTTGCCCAACGAGGAAGGGAAAGTCGAGCTTGGACGTACACACCCGTAAGGCTCTTCCCCCGACCACCCTTTCCTTCACCTTCAAGCTGTTCATGCCCCACCTCGGGAGTCAACTTGATCTCGCCTCCGTGCATGCGTGGAGGGACTTTCACTGACTCGGGGGGTCGTCCCAGGCTTCGTGAAAGTAATTAGAATGAGTGGGGGGGTTTAGAGAAAGGCTGGAGAAAGGTGAGAGTTGGATGGCCCTAAGGTGAACGATCCTGGTGGAATGTGTGCGCGTGTTTGTGAAAGGGAGGGGGACGAACATGACTCTCTCAGTCAGCCACACTCTCGGGCAGACGGTCGTCTTTGGGGGAAGAGAGAGAGCCAGCCAGCTGCCCACCATCCCCTTGGGAACGCTGGGCCACGCGTGCGCAGACGGGACGTACTGAATGACATTATATGGGGCGGGGGGCATGCGTGAACCCACAGTAATCCGGAGAGGCGACGGGGTCCGGTGACGCACTGTGGATCAGTGCCCGTCGCTACCACCACCACTTTAACTACCAACCTCACCCAGCAATCGCCGCCAACCACCTGAGAATACTCTGCGACTTGAACGGTGATTTTTTTTTCTTTTTTTTGCGGTTTCGTAATGGGGAGACATGACAGTTCCGTGTGCGCATGACTATAACGCGATCTCTGACTCAGATTGCATGTAAGATATATATATATATATATACACGTTCGTGTATCAGCGCGTTCAACCACAGGCTGTCGGCTGCGGAGGTGGGGCAGCGTCATTGCAGGCAGGGCATGATGCCGTCCGAGCAAGACCTGTGATCCCCTCTCCGTCCGGAGAGCCATAGTGTGCCCGGCTGTACAAGGTCAGGCCGCATTAACTGTACACGCCGTGGCGGAAGTGTGTGTGTGTGTGTACAAATGTGCTCGCATGGTGAGAGCAGTGATTTTATCATTATAAAATCTCCCGGGCCTCCTCAATTATCTGGCCTACTTTCCTACATGGGTGAATACCTTTTTCTGTTTCCAGTTATCATCTCGATCAGAGTTGATTTGGGTACAGTTTGAGTGAATTACACCGGAAGGGTTTTGCGTGTGGCAATATGTGGGGTGCGTCGTGTCGCTAGCGCACTGAGGCTTTACTGTTGTACCGACAATGATGACCTTTCCTGTGCGGGCCTCGGCGGCTGGTTATTGACCATCGTGATGGATCGTTGTGTGTTCTGGCCCGCCAGCCTACACAACATGGTTGCCTTTGATGCTCGCTAGCCTCTCCCCCCTAGCTGTTCATCCTTCTTCAGGAGGTAGCCTCTTCATGCGCGACGGTAAGGTCACTTGGATAAGTGATGACCATGCCATCACGTACCCAAGTGCTGTACCATTCGTGCTGAGTGGTCGCACTCAAGGGGTTGATGATTACTGTCGTGCTGTGAAGCCTTTTTAAGAATGTATTCTGCATTGTACCGTCCTTCAGCTAAACGAATTTTATCTATATTTTCCCTCACTCTTCTGATTCCATGTGTCCCTTGCAGTGTTGGTTGGATTCCTTTCCTGTATTAACACGCTGGGAATAGCGTTCATCAGTGCCTTATACTTTATGTATTCATCGCTACTGATGGGAGGGACTAGGAACGTCTTCAGGCACCAACCCCTCGACATAGACTCCCAAGATATTGGCGGGTCACAGTATCTTTTCACAATTAAAGATCCGGTATGAGTGCAAAGTTTGAGCGTCCTGAACGATCCCTTTGGGGCGTGATATACTGTGTGCATAGAAGTATTTATTGTCTTTCATAGATTTTTTGTTTGTGTTTAGCTACTTACCGTTCCCCTTGGGCCGCTGTTTAAGGGTTCTGTGGTGTGTGTGTGTGTGTGTGTGTGTTGGAAGGTTTCTGTGTGTGGAGCAACACATCACTGGTTTTGAGTTTGATTTTTTCGTCGCAAGACCGTGTTACATATTGGAATTTCTCGTTTTGTCCTAAAGAGTTTTAGGCCTGTTCTTCACCAGGTAGGAAAGTACAGTACAGGTTGGATTTATTTTCCTACGAGACCTTCAAGGGCATTACTGTTGAATCATTCCTTCAAGGACATTACTGTTGAATCATTCATAACGGTAATATCAAGAGATTTACCGTTACCGTTTTGACGGTAATATCAAGAGATTTACCGTTAACCGTACGGTTGGCCTCACGTCTCCGTCGCGCCGTCAGGCAATGCGATTCTCACATAACCTTCAGAAATTGTGCCGGAAATTGGGGTCAGTGGAGTAACGTTGTTGTGGGGGCCCCGAAGAACCAGGCGGCGCTGCTGCCGGTGATGGCGGTGGCGGTGGTGCTGTTGAGGGTGACGTGTTAGGGGGGTGGGGGGGGGAAGTTTATGTACCAGCACACCACACTTGTTCGGGGGTCCCCCAATTGGCGTGCGGTGCGTTTCGGTAAAGTGGTTCTCCCAAGGATGATTTACGACGTGTTTGGGAGGGAGCGAACCGCGTGTGTGTGTGTGTGTGTGTGTGTGTAAGAGAGAGAAAGAGAGAGAGAGAGAGAGAGAGCCACACCGGGGAAGTTGACTCGAGTACGCGTACTGGCTGAGGTTACTAATTTTATTTTGTTTTCATCTTTGGAGCACATGAGGAGGTTGCTAATCCCCCTCTGTTGCCGCACTTGGAGAGGTTATTGATCCTTGTAGACGTAGTTGAAGAGGTTATTGATGTTAGTGGGCGTACTTGAAGGGGTTATTGATCGTTGTAGGCGTATTTGACGAGGTTATAGAACCTTGTAGACGTATTTAATGAGGTTATTGATCCTTGTAGGCTTATCTGACGAGGTTATTGAACCTTGTAGGCGTATTTGACAAGGTTATCGACTGTTGTAGGCTCACATGAGGAGTCTATTGATCCTCTTAAGCGTTCTTAAGTAACTGAGGAGGTTACTGATCCTTGAGTGACCGAGACTACTCGGGCCGAGAGTCGCTGGACCGTGGACCATTTGATAGCGACTCCCTCCGTCGCCTGGTACAGCCGACCGCAGTGTATCTGGAGTGACCTGCTCGTCTCGCCTCGCTTTGAATCACATTATTACACCTTTGCTCATCACAGTCCACGGGTTTGTGTGTGTGTGTGTGTGTGTCCGTAGGCGTATTTGACCCTTTTGTCCGTAGCCACGTGAGTGACGAGGTGTTGCTACTAGTGCGCACGTCATCTGCGACGGGTTATAGGAGACGTGGTTCAGCGGGTCGCCTCGAGTTGAGCGTGCAAGCGAGGAATGTGTCGGTCGGTTCCTGTCCGAGTGCCCGTACCCTAATGGGTTGTTGGCCAAGGACCAGCCAGCGTCCTGCCGTGTCCTTGACACACACTCACACACACACACACTCACACACACACACACACACACACACACACACGGAGTCGCTCCGCTTATATAACGATCTGGTTTTATTCGATAGAGATGCGATAAACGTGTCGTTGATCGAGCGACACTTTTTTTTGGAGGAACTTGTCAAATATATAAGATAAAATGGTCGTTCATGTTGGCGAGTCTGGGGAAGAGAGGTGTCATGCCCCCCACAGAAAGGACGGAGGTGGTGCGTTTGGCCTCCGTTGACGTAAGCAGTACACGCGCCAACCGCTACGTGATATGCGTTCTTGCGTGTATCGCATGGGTCGAGTCCGAACTGGTTGCGGGCAGGAGGCCCCTCCGGAACCACGGTGAGTTCTGGTAGGGCTGGCCGCGGGTACACACACACGCGCCACCACCGCTGCGTGATGTGTATGATACCAGCGAAGAGGCTTGCTTGGGGGAGGAGGGGTGTTTAAAGGCAGGGCAGGGTTGGGTACACACGCCAGTGGTGTGTTCGCTGGGTGTTGGTGCGCTGGGTGAGGAGGAGGAGGCTCTGCCTGCACGTAGTTGCTCTCCGGTCACTCCCTGGCGCACCGTGCTACCGCCGCATGACAAGTGCCGCTCCACACACACACCACTGGCTGGTTACAGCTCTCCCGCCGTACGGGGCGATGCACGGATAGCAGAAGAAATATTTTTCTCTTCATTGCCGTTAACCTTAAAAAGCGCGATTCGGTTCCTCCGTAGCAAAGAAATGTAGGTACAGCGGGTTAAAGATGGCGCTAGTGTAGAAATAAGAGACGTTTTGCACCCCCCCCTCCCTCCCTCTCTCTCTCTCTCTCCCTCTCTCTCGCTCGCTCTCTCTCTCTACCCAGTGCAAGGAACCGTAATTATTTCAAGTCAGGAAGCGACAGCATTTTATTCTTACGTGACACTTGAAGTTTGCACCGGCGTTGTTGTTTATCTGTGCCGAGCTTTTTTGCCTTCTGCCGAACGCAGCAAGGTGCGCCATCCTGCTTTGTTGTCTTTGCCCTGGACGTTTTCCAAGACCTGATTCAACGCGCTGCAGTGCGTTGCGACGCCTCTACGTGTCCGCGGAGATGGCGGGGACCGACCCGAAGTTGGTTATCACGTTGGTATACGGTGAAGACTGGTTTGGGTGGAGGGGACACGCCCATGTCATCCTCCACCGGCTTCTGCCGACCGAAAAGGCGACGGAGGCTCACCCCGAGAGGTGCGGTGCAGCAGGTCGCGTCGCTCCCATGTCATCTGCTGCTGAACGTCTGGGAAAGCACTGCTTACGACCGCCCATGCAGTGAGTACTTGCTTTAGCGTCGGCTTGTTTCTCGCAAACACACTTTGGAAAGTAAAGTATATTTTCACGTCCATTTAGTGATAGTAATATCTTATTATCTTTACTTGTAAAGTCTCCTCGGGCAAGGGAAAATCAAGGTTGGACTAGAATCAGATCGTATGAAGAATTCACAGTCAGATTTCATGCCTTGAGGTCACGACGTATCATTATGTTAATGTGCACGACACAACACCGGGGGTAATGATGAACATACCTCAGAGGAATGCGAGGAGGAGATGTGCCGAGAGAGGGTCCTCTCCCTCCCACCAGGAAGTATTCGTCGGCCCCACAGTGTGCCGAACGTTTGGCATGGCCTTACCCTTGCGCCTGGGGCCAGATCACTTGCCCTCGAGGTACCCTTCTGGCTGGCGAGAGGAACGCCCTTGGGGATGCTCCTGGTGGAGAGGTCGTGAAGCGTCTCCTCCTCCCCCTTGTGGATGTCTGTGTCTGTTCGTAGTACCTGGATGACGGGGCTGCCTGGGGCATCAGTTGTTATACCTGTTGACAGGAGGCGGCCATCGGCACACGACACGCTGATGGCGAGGGTTATGTGTGTGTGTGTGTGGACCAGGGCGAGTAGGCTTTTTTCTCCGTATAGAATTGAAGCGGTTCCCGCACACACAGTTATAATTGCTCTTGTGCCTTGCTGGGTTACCCCCACTATCTTGCCTCAGCTGCACTGCCGGTAGCTACTTCGACAAGCTGTCTGAATGGGTCAGTTACCATACGGTGGTGACAACGTGTATATTTTGTGTGGCCAGGGCTTCCAGCTACTTTCATCTTAATTTACTTGATGTTTTATGGAAGGTGAAGATTCTTAAAGCTTGAGTGTTGCTAGGGCGTACAGAAGTGTGTGTGTGTGTGTGTGTGTGTGTGTGTGTGTGTGGATGGGTGGTTGGGTGGGTGATAATTATTTGCTTCCTGACAGTAACTGGGGAAGACCTTGACCCGGTAATTTGACCACACTAATCATTTTCTTTTTTTGTCTTCCCAGATGGGTTTCGCCTCTTCCGTCACCCCAAGTTATATTTTCCTCTGCCTGTCTTTCTTTCGTCTTGAATGTTAAATCACTTCTGATCCCTCTGTCTCTTCGCATCATTAGTGACTTCATTAGTCAGTCTTTCTTTTCCTTCACGTATAGTAGTTAAAGACTCAGCAGGACGTCTGTTTAGCCCTTGTAGCGTAATTCTCTCTCTCATCAGTCTTCTGGAGCCTTGCGTAAGAGGAAGCGTTCTTCATACGCAATTTTCGTAATGTGTTCATTTATATACTTTTATCTAATTTCGCAAGGTATTAGATTATATGTTCGTATATACCGCTGATTAGATCTTCGCATATATCACAGTGTAATTATGATGTTTTGTTATATACGCCGTTGGAGTTTTAGAGTATGTTTGTCTGTGTATTGAGGGAGAGATACTGCTGGAGGGAGATATTAGTGGTTGTTGGAGTAGCAGGATAACTCCTTCAGGAGGCCTGGCCGTTACTTAACTGGTGTTGGGGTGGTGGGTGTAGTGCGCCTTGTATCTTACGATTTCGCAGGTCTTCCGTCTCCCTACTGCTCTGCCTGAGACCATGTGATGTCGTGCCGTTGTGCGAAGGTGCAGGTTGCACGATTCTGTAAGTGGGAGAGAGAGAGAGACGAGAGACCTTGGGGTGCTGGTTAATAGCGGCGAGACGTGCGTGTCATGGGCTGGCCTATCTCTCTCTCTCTACACACACTTGTCTTCCTTCGCTCTGTACTTTAGAGACGGAGTCCTGAATCAAGTTGTTTCTAGCGGGCAGGCGTGTGACGGTCAACCTGTCCTCCCGACGCTGCTCTCACAGTCAGCACCAACACCTACCCCGAACATTTGGACCACATCCGACTAACTCGTTTTGAGGAGGACGATAAAATCCTCGAGTACGAATGCGTGACCCTTGGATGTGATGGAATTATCTCTGAACCAGTGACCGGGTGGTTGCTCCTCTGTATATAGCACGTTTTGCAGATACAAATCTGATAGCAAAGCCTGGAGTTTATTGGCCAGTGAACCATCGCGTTAACCGTTCGTCCTCTGCTGATGAGAGATTTCTTTCGCAACATGGAGAGTTGCGCACGGCAAGAGCCGTCTTTTCCCAGACACAGAGGCATATTGGCAGACTGCGTATATGACTGGTAATTGAAACGTGCACATGGGCTGGCCTGACGTGCTGCTCCCACGGCAATTGCCGAGACGGGCCAGACGCCGCATCTTAAACCCTCCGGGCAAACGGTACTCTTCGGCTCTTCAGCACAGCACTGGGTCGTCTGGAATAGCCAAGTCGGTCTCGCTGTCTTCATCCGGTGAAGTTTGCTGGTTATTTAGTGTGTCACGTTCGTACGGCGGTCGGTGCGGTGCGGTGCGGTGCCGCTTGGTACAAGCCGGGTGACGTGAGCTACCGCGCGCGCGCGTCAGCGGCGTGCACACTTCTTTGGCTCCTTGAGCAACGGCGTTACGACGTCTTGGGGTCGACAGTACACGACCCTTGAGTTCGACGGTACACGACCCTTGAGCACGACGGTACGACGTCTTGGATATGACAGCTTGATGCTGAGGGTCAGGTCAAAAGCAAGGCCAACATACCCAAAGGTCACGTACCGTCGTGCTCAAGGATCGTACCGTTGGGCTCAAGGATCGTACCGTCGTGCTCTAGGACCGTACCGTCGTGCTCAAGGGGTTAGAAAACTTTACAACCACAGTTAGTCGAACTACAGATTTTTTTGCGACTTTCAAACTGGGATTATATTACTGAAGGCGATCAGATGATCAGGTGTGTAATTAATATGATCTTTAACATTTGAATTTTATTTTCCTAGTCTCTGTACATTTATTTCTTATGGTTTTGGTTATCTATATCATTAAGATATAAAAACGAAAAAAATGAACATCCTTGTTTCAGACGTATGATTATCTCTTTTTTTCGTTAATTTTATGTGATACGAGTCTTCGTTATTACTTTTGGTCTAGTGTAAGTGTGAGAATAATTGTGACCAACAGTTGTGGCATTCACGCGGTAGAGCAGACCTGCTCTGCGTGTGCGCATTGCCAGGGAATCGTTGAAAAAGTATCGGTTCGTAATTTTTCTACTTTTCTATATGTTCGTAGTTCTTTTGAGGCTACTGAAATATGCCACTGAGCAGATGCTCTACTGGTTGTTTCACTTCCATTTTTAAGCTGCACTGGTTCGCTGTAGTGCTTTGCAGGGTGGATTGGAGTACATGTTTCCCTGTGCGAAGTGAATTTTCAGCTTCTGACGACGGTGTGTCATTTTCTTTACGGAAGACGATGCTGTGTTCCCGAGGAAGTCCTTTGTTACCTGACATACCTTATAGGTGTTGTCGTAGCGTGCGAAGATGTATTAAAGATTTTTTTTTTATGTTCTTACGTCAGAAATCATTGTATTAGTAACGCGGGAAAAAAATACGGTAGCAAATGATTTCTGTGTGGAAGGGTGGATTACGTGTCGGATTAGATACATGTGGTGGTGGACCGGGACCAGTTCTTCGTCACCCGCAGCAGCAGCAACGCGCCACCAGTCCTCCTCCCTCACCCAACCCAGCACCCACTGTACCGTACCCCAGTATACCCCAGGACCAGCGGGGGGAGCTTGTATCTCCTGTGCCTTACTAAGGCGTTGCTAGGCTGGGGGTCAGGCAGGCAGGCAGGCAGGCAAGCAGGAAAGCTTCCTCTGCGGCGCGCATCATCGCGGCCGTCGCACCGCAGACCGCAGGAGGACCGCAGGAATGGCTTCGGATGGATGACCTGGTTCGACCTTCCCGGCGTGAGGGAGGGAGGCAGGCTGTGGCTGGTAAGGCCAGCTGGGTATCGCATGTCCGCCGCAGGCCGCCGCCGCCGCCACCTGCACAACCGCCGTGCCTTCGCCGGGATGTGGGCATCACTCGTCTCTTGTGTGGCGAGAACCTTGAAGCCTCGACATGGCGACACGCATCCACCATTGCTCCTAGGAACTGGTAGTTAGTAGTGTAGCGAGATGGCGTAAGTAGATTTCATTATTAGCTCGACAAAGGTGATGTATTTTCCTCGGCAGTTAACGTAATGTAAGGAACCGTGGATATCTTGTTCTGGTAAGGTGTCTTGCCGTAAGATTGTGGTGGGCCGTTAGTCCAGTGTCCTCCTGTTGCCTGATTTTCATGGGAAGATGTTGACAGGTGCTTTTGCTTTGTCTCCGTTGGCTCCGATGGAGACTTCCCCCACCGGTCGTGCTGGGAAAATTGACCTCCGCGGCTTCGCTGAGCCGTCTGTATCCTTGGTTGGAAATGTGTCTTGTTTCATGTATGTTGTCTTTAATAGTACTTAAGCGTGTTCAAGGTGACTTAAAATCTCAGCTTATGGGTTAAAGAATGACTTAAAGATAATCTTGTGAGTCTCTGATAAAGAGTTTGAGTTCATCAGGCCTACCTCATTACTCTTACAAAGTTACTGAATAAACACAGTTACATGCACCGTATTCCAGAACTTATACCAATTCAATATGTAGTTGGTACAGTATTTTTGATTTACGGCGTAAGGGTGTGTTGTGTGGATGTTGTACGTTGTTTGTGTGTGTGTGTGAAGTTGTTGCGTCATGGGGTTGCGTCAGCAGGCAAACCTGGCTGCAGTTGTAACTGGACTGCACTGGTCGGGCACAGGCCTCCGACGCAGGTCACAGCGACGCCACTTGACTGCCATAACGCAAACAAGAATTGACGAAAGGATAAACACTGGTGGTGCAGCGAAAAGACCGAAACGTGCACTTTTTTCATGATTTAAGAAGTAGAAATCTGCACTAGTTCTGTCAAACAACGTGTTTGACTGTGAATAGTTTGCAAAACTTCCGATTGCGAAGTGTAAATGTCTCTCTGCTTATGTGGTTCGGTAGCGTAGGCTGCATAACAATGCTGCCATGCATCCGTGATGTACTATTAACATTCGAATGTTACACAAGCATGTCATAATTAGTTGTGAACATTTCTCCTACTGTAGAATGGTAAGCATCTGCCATTTTGATTCAGTGCAAAAGCTCCTTTGCCTTTTTCAGTAAACTAAACCTTGCATGTGCGCCTGTTCTCAGCGAGTAGATAGAAGGTAGTCTGATATATTCAGTTACTCCTTACTTATATGTGAACAGTATAGAGCCTTTGTATGTTTCTGAGTTTGTTTCCTCTGTTTCTGTCTGGTAATATTATCTCATCTGAATTCCACCTGACAGAGAATTAGTATCTCCCCCCCCCCCCTTATTTATTTTTTCGCGTAAATACCCAGCCTGTCATCTTCGTAAATTCGACTCTTTTGGTGTTGCTTTCCGTTGGTAAAGTCGTTGGTCATCATAATTCGGGGTGACAGTAGAGTAGATGGGTCCTAGGTAGTCGTTGCGGGCTCATAACCTGATGTAGTGATACTTTTTAATGAACTGGGGTCGTGCTTTGAGGTGGGTGGTCGTGATATAAAGGAGACGTGGAAGACGCATATTGTGTTACATCAGCCAGGGAGGTGAGGCACAGCCCATATAACAGGTGTGACAAAAGAATAAGCCCTACTATGTCTAGGGAATCGAATGGGTATTAGTTAGAGCAAGTAACCCAGCGAGACACCGGATAGTAGCTGTTAATATCAGTCCCTGGATCTGCGTCAGGGTTTACTCTAGTACAGCCCCTGATGGGATTTATTACAGAAAAATGCAAAGGTTTTATACATGTAATGTATTGTTATGCTAGGTATACTGCCAAATCTGAAAAAAAAAGTTGAGCACCTGTACGTGCAACTGCTTGTGGGTAAGGTGTAAAACCTGAGCCAGATGTGAGGCTAGAGTGGCTGGAGGGAGTGTGAGGTCAGTGTAGGAAGTCACACAAGGTCCCTCCAGATGGGAGCATACGCCATGGACCGCCACAGCCCCTCAGGTGGAGGATATCTGGAATCTGACACTGGCGATCTCCCCACCTTATTTCCTCTCCTTACCCTCCCCTTCCTACCCCTCTGCCAGTTTCAGTTACATCCTCCCCTCCCCCTTCTTCCGAGTGTGTCATCTCTCCTCCATACCC
>JAYMFT010366311.1:0-22236 GCA_038088735.1 Panulirus argus
TTATTTATGTATGTTTATATGTATATATATATATTTTCATCATTGTCATTTCTCATGTTACTGACATAGTGCCAGGAACAGACAAAGAAAGTTTGTTTTCGCTCACATTGATTTTCTAGCTGTTATATGTAATATACCAAAACCACAGTTCCCTATTCACAACCAATCCCTACAGACCTTTCCATGGTGTACTCTGGATGTTTCACATCCCCATTTTAGTCCATTGACAGCACTTCGATCCCTGTATACCACATTGTTCTAATTCATTCTATCCCATGCTCTCCTTTCACCCTCCTTAATGTTCAGGCCCAGATCACTTGAAATGTTTTTCACTCCATCCTTCCATCTCCAATTTGGTCTCCCTGTTCTCCTTGTTCCTCCATTTCTAACACAAATATCGTCTTTGTCAACCTTTCCTCACTCATTCTCTCCAAACTGTTTTAGCACATCCTCTTCAGCTTTCTGAGCAGCACTTTTTTTATCACCACACTTCTCTCTTACCCTTTCATTATTTACTTAATCAAACCATCTCGCCCTACACATTATCCTCAAACATTTCATTTCCAACACATCCACCCTCCTTTGCACAGCCTTATCTGTAGCCTATACCTCTCATCCATATAATATTGTTGGGACTACTATGCCTTCGAACATACCCAGTTTTGCTTTCACCACTTCTTTCTTCACCAAACTGCTCTCCATGACTCACTTTGCAAACCACCCCAGCCCAAACACCTTAACAACTGTCACTGTATCCTGAACATATTCAGCAGTCCTACGGAGTGCTCACTCAGTATCATCACTTCATCACTAACTGTTACCACTTTCCCTTCTGCTCCCTTCCCTCATGTTCCTATATGTTTTCTTGTTTTTTGCACAATTGTAAATTAACCTCCTTCCAAAACATCTGTTTTGTGACTGTTAACATGCAATATCACTCAGAATTTATAGAAGGAAACTTTAATGAGGAAGTAACTGTTATGTGGGAATGATAATTTGCAGCATAGCAAAAATAGCCATTGATTATATCAGCCTAAGCAGCAACAACATTCGTAACAGTAACAGCAAAAGCATAGGTAAGAGAAGGCGCTCAATAAATACCATCATCATCACAGCATGAGGAATAGTATTTGGTATGTGCGAGTGGGGTTCATGACCCTGGCAGTGGTGTTTGCTGGACTAACATGGTTGCCTTGTCTGCAGCCAGCAACTCCTTACCCTACCAGCCTCCCTGCCCATGCCTCACTTTATACTATACTATCATCAGTACCAACATTCTCCTATATTTCATTGTTTACTAGACTAAGCAACTTTTCCAAACTAAGAGAAGCTGACTTTTTTTTTTTTTTCCAAAAATTACCATACAAATCTTGTCCTAGTATAGTATAGTATAGTGTATTGCAGGATTTGAAATTTGATTAGAACAACATCATGCCTTAAATAAACCTAATGATTTGTTGCTGTTTTCATTCTAGTTAGATACAGGAGATGATAAGTTTATTAAACTGATATGATGTGTATAACATCACAGCATTAGAATTGTTTCAAGACAGTTATTTCTGTAATAGTATTAATGCTGCATATTACTTTTTCTTTCCAGATTCCCTTCTTTCCAGTTTGTTGCATTGGGCCAGGTAAAATTTCTCAGTTTTTTTATTGTGCATAAGAATATTTAGTTCTGTTTGCTGTAATTATTTATTACTGTTATATGTTTGAAAATTTACACAAAAATTTACACTTTACTAATATGCATAACACTTTATCAAAGTACTTTTGTTCATATATTTGGTTATTCTTTTCTTCACTCAAAAAAAAAGTATTTTTATTTCCCACAGATGCTGGCTACCATATCAGTATTATTTATTGCCAAGAAGTTACGGATAGTAGATTATCCTGAATTTACCCTGGACATCATCGGTAAAATTTGGCCATTGCCCCTTATATTTGTGGGTAACTTAACTTTTGGCCTTGGAGGCACTAAACGCCTTAGGTAAGCTTTAGATTATACTGTATATTGATTGGATGAACAGCATTGAAATTTGATGATTAAAGTGTAACCTTCCAAATTTATGGGTCATGTGATTCTAAAGGATTTGTGTTTTTAAGGTGTAACCTTCCAAATTAATGAGTCAAGTAATTCTAAAGGATTTGTGTTTAGATCTTTTATCTCAGAGCAGAGCCATTGAAGTTCATTTAATGAGACAAAGAAAATCATTCTTACTGGGATATAAGCCTCAGGTTTAATGATTTACTGGCACTGTACATTTCTGTTGTACATTTCTATTAATTTTTACTGATTGTTAAGGCACCAAGACTGTGATTTTCATTATCATAACTACAGTACAGGAATACATTTAACAGCGAGGGGCTTTTCATTTGAAAGTAGTCCATCATATCCTTGCTCATGGTTTGCACTCAGCCTTGAAGCTGCAGGAACCCCAAGAAAGGCTCCTTGAGTTGTGTAATTAAATGATTATACTGTATGTATGTAGGGTTCTTATCTGTTTAATTAAGTGGAACTTGTATGATATTACCAGAAAAAGTTTTATAGTGTTTCATAAGTTGCAATCACTTTTCTTTTCAGCTTACCGATGTTTACAGTATTAAGACGATTCTCCATTCTTTTTACAATGATTGGTGAAAAATTACTGTTAGGGTAAGTCTTGAAATGGTTTACAATGCTTTGCAGTATATTTTGATTATTAATAGTTGTTGATTTTAGTAAAATTGCTGTAATGCCATGTGTAGTATATTCTCAATACTGTACCCTGAGCTCATTAGTTCAAGAAACTCCTGAGAGAAGTAGATATTTTACTTGTTGAGGTTTGGCTGTGGGCAAGTGTGGCTGGGGCAAGTGTGCAGTTTTAAACATCTAAATGTTTATATTCATTAGGAATACATTATTCAGACTGATGATAACAAAAGAATGTTAGGTTAAGCATCACTTTTCTGTACTATAGAAATTCTCTTTGTTTAACCCTTTAACTGCAGCTGGGGCAAATATACCCCGGTAATTTTTTTTGTTTAATGCATGTAGTGATATCCCAGATGTTATGTGACACTACAGCCTTAAATTTTTCCGTACACTGGTCTGTGTGTGTAATGTCAAGGAAGCCTGTAAGAAATCTGCATCTTCACATAACGTAATGATTTGTAAAGCTGATACTTACTAGTTATTAGTGGTGAAAACCATAATTTGTTTATTAGATAATGGAATAGGTAGATTCTGCTCTTCAGTAATGACTGTAACTGATATATTATATTATCTTCAGTATATTTTGTTTCTCGTTTATGTTTTTCTTCATGTTCTGTGTATATTTTCAGTGTGCATCCACCAGTGACTATACAGCTGACAGTTTACACGATGATCCTAGGATCAATAATTGCAGCACTGTAAGTCTTTTCTTCATGAATTCTTTAATCAGACATTGTATTTCTATGTAATTAGGAAAATGTGTATTCATATTCTTAAATGATATGAAGTTAACGATAGGGTGTTGTCTCTTAATGGGACAGGCATAGTTCTCACTTCCCTATCCTTGACTCATCATTACCCAGTATTACATTAATCCCCATACATTTAAACACAGATCAATGACTCACTGTAAATGGTTTCTCTTTCTGGACAGGCAAGTACATATTTACCCCTGAGTTGAGTGGGGCTTAAATTTTTTTTATATATACTTGATCACTCTTTTCTGCATTAGTGAGATAGTGTCAAGAACAGAGAAAGAATAGGCTTCATTTGCTTACATCCCTTTTCTAGCCATCTTGCGTAATGTGCCAAAAACACAGCCCCCATCCATAGCCAGGCCCCACAGATCTTCCTCTGGTTTTCCCTGGTTGCTTCATATGTCTTGGTTTAGTTAGTCCATTGACAGTGCACTGCCCCATGTATACTACATTGCTTCAGTTCACTCTACCATGCATTGTATAAAGTCTATATATGTGTATAGGCCAATGGGGACTAATTGTGGAAAGGGAGCTGTGGATTTGGTGCATTGCTCATGACAGCTAGAGAATGTGTAAGAAATAGATGTGACAAGGAGAAGGGGGAGACCAAAGTGGAGATGGAAGGATGGAATGAAAAAGATTTTGAATGCTGGGGACCTGAGTGTGCAGAAGAGTCTAAGGCATGCATGGGATAGAATTAATTGAAGCGGTGTTGTGAATAGGGGGTAAGTGCTTTCAGTTGACTGAGATAGAGTGTATGAAGCAGTCAGGGGAAGCTGTGGAAGAAAGCTCTGTGTGGCCTGGCTGTGGATGGAGTACTCTAGTTTCAGTTTATTGTACATGACAGCTAGAGAATGAATGTGAATGAATGAGGCTGATTTTCAACAGTTACTGCTGTTCCCTAACTAATACAGGAAATGGCAAGCAAGTCTAAAAAAAAATTGCCTTAGGACTCCTTTGCCAGGAGCTCATGCAGCTCCAGGGGTGTGCAATATTCAGTTTGAGAGAAATGATGGACACTTGGTGTGGTATGAGTTCTCTGATGATAAAGCCTTGCAAAAGGGGACTTTTCACTCATGGTGTAACCTCATGCATGAAGAGTCTGGTAACACTAAAACTACTTTCTTACATACTTCCTGCCCAAGGAGTCCCTTGCTCTCTCTCTCTCTCTCTCTCTTTTCCAGATACAGTAGATAATTTGTTTATGGATTGTAATGATGTTCCTATGGAGAAAAACTGGAGAGCAGAGAACAAAACTATGACCTTCTAATACATTGCTTTTTCTGCATACTACTGCTTGCTGCTGCACTGTATTTCTCTGGTTTAATAAGGATCTTCTCTGTCATACAAATGCATTATTGTAATACTATAAAAAGGTGAAATAATGATCACACATGAGATTAATAATTGCTTTATATTTCAGAAATGATCTTTCCTTTGATGCTGTGGGCTACTTTTTTGTCCTGACAAACGATTTGTTCACGGCTGGTAATGGTGTCTACGTGAAGAAGAAACTGGAGAGCAAAGAGTTAGGAAAATATGGCCTTCTCTTCTATAACTCTCTCTTCATGTTTCCTTTTGCTACAATATTTACTTGGTTTAATGGAGACTGGGACAAGGTATGCACATGATAATCTCAGGATTCACTGTTTTGAAAGCAAACTATAGTTGTGATTTTAAGGAAGGTATAGAACATGAGATTTTGTTTCATGGACAGTGTTACTTTCACTTGGGTCTTTTCTGTTTGTAGATCTTAATTTTTTTTTGTTATTAGATTAGGTAGGATTTTGACTTACAATAAAATGTACTAAATGTGCTTACTGAAAGATGAACACTTATTCATGTCATATGCTAATAAGAATGAGAGTTTTGAGCCAGTAATATTATCTCATTTATTTGAGTGAAATAAAAGTGGCAACTGTCTCCCTTAATATGCAAAATATAAAAGCTTTGTGCACCTAATAAACTAAATTTGTTTTTCAGGCTTTGGCTTATAACAGATGGACTGACATTATGTTTGTGATCCAGTTCATCATGTCATGTGTTATGGGATTCATTCTTATGTACTCCGTAATGTTATGCACACAATTCAACTCTGCTCTCACCACAACCATCATTGGCTGCCTCAAGAACATATTTGTTACATACCTTGGAATGATTATTGGTGGAGATTATATCTTCTCTTTATATAATTTTGTGGGTCTAAATATCAGGTATGTTTCAGTTTTTTCGTTTTTTCTTTTAGACAGGAGCTATAATTCAAATATTGTTCACTTAAATTAATCCTTGAAAATATATAGAGCTGTGGAGTAGGGGAAAAAAATTTTAAATTTACTGGTAGAATTACAATTTTGATATTTTTTTGGAATAACAAAGAAAAAATAGTTCTTTGAATCTTCCTTCATTGTGGCATAGAAAATCAAAAAGACTTATTCAAATACAGGTAAAATATATATTTTGCTAGAAGATTTTCTGAACAATATTTCATAATTTAAAAATTATATTAGATGCAGGAATTACACAGCCTTCCCAGTTGCTTTTATATCACAAGTACTTCTTTCCTATAGTTATTTTATGCAAAGTAAAATTCTTTGCACTTGTTGATATAATCATATTACTGTATTAGCTGTATATTTTTTATACTTTTTCACTGTTTTCCTTGTAAGCAAGGTAATGCTAGGAGCATATAGAGAAATGGCCTTGTTCACTTGCATCCACTCTTACTGTCATGTGTACTGAATTGAAACCACAGCCCCCTATCCACACCCAGGCCCCACAGACTTTTCCTTGTGTCCTATGCCGTCTCAGTCGATTGACAGTACGCTACCCATTTGTACCATATCTCTCGAATTCACTCTGTCCCATACACTCCTTATCCCTTGTATATGTTCCAGCACTAAGCACACAAAACCTTTTCCACTTTGTCCTTCCATCTCGAGTTCAGTTACCCCTTTCTTGTGCCCTCCACTTCTGACACATGCACCCTTTTTGTCAACCTCTCCTTACTCATTGTATCCATATGTCCAAATGATTTCAGCACTCACTCTTTAGCTCACAACCATACTCTTGTTATTACAACTCTTATTCTGTCATTCCTTACTAAATTAACCCTTCTCACACGATATGTTGTTCTCTTACATTTCTAGCTTTCTCTGTAACATGCCTTATTCTTTTTTTCTAACAAGCACTGATCCTGTATGTCCTGAACTTTTCTATATTTTTCATCATCTGGACCATAAGTTTTACAGATTACTTTGTCTCTAACAGTGCATAATATGCTATCTGCAGCTTTGCGTAATTTAGGCTTCTCTCTTAGTGTCCCCAGGTTCCTGTCACACTGCATCATTCATCATGTTGAGAGTCTGCTGAGCAGCCCCAAAACTGCTTCTTCTCCCTTTCCCAGTCTGTTGTTTTCAAGCTTCTGTACCTTGAGTTATAGGCAATTTCTCCCATTCAACAGTCTCTAGGACATCTAGAATAGCCCCTTTGTATTTCTGTTCTTTAATCATTCTACTTTCTTTTCTCTGGATAATTATGTACCCTCTGATCTTCGCCTGATGTGAATCTGTGTTCTTGCTCTAACATTTTACTTGAGGCTTTGATTCCTTGAGTTCTTCTTGTGTATATGTATGTTCTAGTATGTGTATAATGATGAGTAACCATATTTGTTTTTGCAGTGTTGGTGGCAGTATAGTGTACTCTTGGATAACATTTAGACAAAAGGACCCACCAAAATCGGATCTGTTGAAGCCTGTTGCAACTACTACTGTGTAATAAGTTCCTTGCTGTGATTTGACCAGTATAAAGTAGTGAATGCCTTTAAAGATAAAAGTTTTAGTGAACAGTGTATTATGGAAAATTGAAATTGTGTAAAAGACTGGGCATTGAACCTTAAAAGGTGACAGAGTTCATAAGAATTATGTACTCAAGTTGTTTTATAAACTGTAAGGATGTTAGAAAGTAACATCCTCTCAAGAGAAAAATAGCTTAAAGCACAACTACACATGCAATTCTTGTATTGCAGAGTCTAATATTACCCAGAAGTGAAAGTAAGCATTCAGGTACAGGTAATATTAGCAATAATCTCAATTGTTCTGAGGGGCTCCTGGAAAAATAGCAAGATAAATTCACTGTGACTTTCTGAACAACTCTATTTTCAGTAAAGTGATATATTTTTTATTGTATTTTCAGTGTGATTATGGTGAAAACATAAGGAAGGCTATAATATGCATTTTCACAGTCTTACAAAAGTCATGAATGTTTCCTTTTGGTCTTACCTACACAAAATTATTGGGAAGACATAACTGGTCTTGAATTTTCATATGGTTTCACAAAATTTAGAAATAAGTGCTGCTTTTTCCAGAAATCTGGCATTTTTTATCAAATATGTTCCATGTTATTGCCTTACTTGTATTATCACATACAGTCCTGTATTACAGTATATGCAGTAGCTTATTTTTTTACCTCTAATAATTAAATCAAGATGATAATGATAATAATGGTTATATTAATCTAATGAAAATAGCATTAATTGGTATTTATATCTTAAGCAATTTCTTCTTTCTTCTCTCTTCTTTCTTGTGGTACAGATAACATTAGTTGGCCTTAGTTGCCCGTGAAAGCACTGTTGTGAAAAAAGTTTGGTTTGCAGTCTCTCTGTTAATGATTTAATTTCTTCAGTGAGTGACCATCAGGTGACAAGCAGATAGCCTTTGTCTTTCCAGCACACCTCTTGGATACCACATATCCTAAGGGAACTAAATCAGGTTAAAATTCCATTGAGTGGGTGAGAAGTTTCAAGTTCTTGTAACATTCCTTTTCTTGCCTGTCCTTCAGTTATCATCATACTTCTATTCTTTAGTTTCCATGCATCTTTTTTTTCTAATTCCTTACAGTAACTGAGGGGCTGTATGTATCTGGTCATCCCAATATAAATATGAATAAATTTGCTGGTGGTGTGAGGTTGTTTGAAAGAGAAAGTAATGAAAGGGAGAGGAATGGTAATAAAAAGAGTTTGGTTGAGAGAGCTGAAAAGGGTGTGTTGAAATGGTTTGGCCATATGAAGAGAATGAGTGAGGAAAGGTTGACAAAGAGGATAGTGTGTCAGAAGTTGAGGGAACAAGGAGAACGAGAGGACCAAATTGAAGATGGAAGGATAGGATGGAAAAGATTTTGAGTGATCAGGGCAGGAGGGTGAAAGGAGTGCATGGGATAGAGTCAGTTGGAATAATATGTTGTCCATGGGTTAACTTGCTGTTAATGGACTTTTGGTATAAAGGGCATATGAAACATCTGGGGTAAACCATGGAAAGGTCTGTGGGGCTTGGCTGGATGTGGCCTTTCTTCATCTGTTCCTGATGCTACCTCACTGACATGGGAAATGGCAGTCAAGTACCGAAGAAAGAGAGAGATTTGTTGGTATATGTTGTTATTATTATTTTTCACGCTTTTTTGCCTTTTCCCACATTAATAAGTTAACACCAGGAAGAAATGAAGAAATGGCCTCATTTGCTCACATCTATTCCATATCTGTCATGAGTAATGCACTGAAACCACAGCACCCTCCAACCAGGTTTACCACATGACTCGCCCATGGTTCCACTTAGAATTATGATTAAAATAGGCAGACTTTCAACTGTAAACAGTAAACACTGCAGATAACACTTGCTGGTGTCAGTATTTATTTTTGAGTAACAAGTAAAATATCCACATCCCCTTTCTGTATCACAGAGGATGGGATGCCATAGTGATAGGATATGGGCTTCCTCTCTAGTCTGTCTTCCTTTGTCATAAGCCTGACATGGCGAAAGGGTTCAGCTTCTTCATTAAAATGATTTTTCTTTGGTCTCTGTGGCACCACTTTGATAGTCTGTTGCACAGTTTCGTACATCACAGTATCCTTTAGTATTATTTTCACAATTTTTCTTCTTATACTTCTTCCTGATACTGTACTTACTGCTCTTGTTACCCTTTCATGCCACCCTACTTTTGTCAAGTGTGTACTCGCAGAAGTTATCCTCATTCTCCTTAGACATTTTAATACATAGTGAAGGCAGTTTGTGCTTTTTCATTCTTAGCTGTGGACATTTGAAAGCGTGGAAATAACTTTAGGTTAAACTGAGGAAGATTTAGGATATGTCACTCTGCTGTGAATGTGGAAGGTGTATGTTATGGAGAAAGAAAGATTTGAAGGGAAGGTTCAAGATTTTCAAAGTGAATTTACTTGTTATCATTTCCGAATATTTCTCAATAATCCATAAGAGAAGTGTAGGTTGGTTATGAGCTGGCTGCCTAGTTTGGAGCACAGGTGTTTGTAATTCATAGGTTGCAGTGTTAGCCACTACACCATGGAGGCTCATGTACATGTTGTGAAGGGGGATCTGGATATGCATGGATTTAGATATGTTTGTGTATTTGTGCACTTGTGTATATGTATGCAGTGTATGTGTGTTTGTGAGTCTTGTTTGTCAACTTTCTTCTTCAGTTGATTTGTCATCAAATATCAAGTGCCAGCAGTTCTAGAGCTTACATTCAGTATAATCTTTTATAATAAATTTTCCATGTTTGTTAATTAATGTTTATTAAATCATTTTAGCATATAGATCTCTTTTTCAGTACTTCTGATGAACTTGTTTTATTGATTTTCATTGCTCTCTTATTTGTTCACAGTGCACCCATTTTATTTTGCTATGGAAGCTTTGTTCCTGCATCCAGTTTATGCATTTGTTATTTAGCTGAATTTTTCCATGTCACATACAAGTGTTATCAAGATGCCCAAATGTTGAATTTCAGTATCATGCATTTGTTTTCATTTTTAGTACTCAATATATGCTCAATGTAGTACAGTAATGGATATAGTCCATTAGATTATTTCAGTGATTAGTGCAGCTACCTTGTATTTTTAGTTTAAAATGTTATATCACCATCTTAGTTCATGAATATATATTATTAAATGTTCATGATATTGAAACTATTCTCAGGGTTTGTATGTGTCTGACAGTCTGAATATGGTACTTGCTTTTTGCATTTTTAAAAATTTATGCCTGATAAATAAGAAAAATTGCCATAGATTGCTCTTTGGTCTGAATTTTGACCTTGGAACCTGAGTAAATGATCCATGAGATAAATGTTCTCATGATTTTCATCCTTTTTTGTCTTGGGCATCTTTATAAATGTGTTTGAAGATTACTATTGTGATTGTAAAATTACAATTATCTAGAACTGATAATGCTCACATTCTGAAAGGTAACACTTATGTTATATTAGGCATGAAAAATGTTCAATTTAGGCCTGAAAATACTAAAGCTGCCTGAATTTTGACATTCAGTAACTGTATATTTCCTGAAAAAGCTCAATTTTGTGGGTTTAGTATGTCTTTTAAGAAGTACAATAGTGGGGCTTGGGCAAACATAAATTGCAAGGGAAATTTTTTTTTTTTTATGGATGACAGTAACTTCTCCAGAAGATCGTTGGTTAAAAGGAAAGCAAGATAATTATGATGGAATATTTTATTGCATCTTTATAAAAAAAACAAGTAGACCAGACATTTCTCTCTTATCTCCAGACTTCTGTAATTTTACATTTTCTATCCATAATTTTTATATCTCCATTGTAGCTCATTATAAGAGTATGATTAAAGTGGCACTATAAATGGGACTGTGTACACAAAGAAGTACTGGATAGTGAGTAAGTAATCAGTGCTTAAAAAGTATTTTTTTTTTTTTTAAGAAACTTTTGCCTTTAAAACTTTTCCCAGGTAATTTTTAATAAATTTGTGATTTACTGAGTGAAGTATATATTTAGGCATGTTAAACTTGGTCTTTGTATTCAAGACTTCTTGTGATGTTTTAATTTTTTCAGTGTTTATTTATTATGTATTTATTATATCTACTGGTAAGTGTATAAGATGAATGACAAGTTGTAAATTTCCTGTGGAAATACAGATTCTTTGTGAAAAAGGAAATATACATATATTTGTTTTTTTCATGTTTGTTCATCATATTCCATGTTAGCAAGTTAGGGCCAGGAGCAGAGGAAGAAATGGCCTCATTCCCTCGTATATGTTCTCTAGCTGCCATGTATAATGCACCGAAACCAGAGCCCCCCAACCACAACCAGGCCCCATAGACCTTTCTGTGGTTCTCCCAACCACTTCATATGCCCTGGTTTAGCCCTTTAACAGCACATTGTCCCTTGTTTACCATATCACTTTCACTCCATTCTTCTAACTCTTCTTTGGTTTACCACTTTTCCTTGTTACCTCTACTTCCACACCTTCTTTGTCATCCTTTCCTCACTCATCCTCCTCCTATGTCTAAACCATTTCAGCACCCCCCTCTTCATCCATCTCATGCATACTCTTATCATTTTTTTATTTTGTCAACCCACCTCACACCATATATTGTCATTAAACATTTGATTTCCAACACATCCACCCACCTCGATACCTTTACACATTCTCATTGGATCCATACAACGCTGTTGGGACTACTACACCTACAAACATGCCGATCTTTGCCTTCCCTGATGATGACCTCTCATCCCACACATTCCTCAAAGAAACTAAAGACCGTCACCCCCTCCACACATCATTACTCACTTAAGCTACCTTGTCCACTCAAATGTATCAAAAACACTTCACTAACAGTTCCTACAAGTTTTGTCTACTCAAACATCCTAAAAAAATGTGTATTTGCAATTCTAATCCTAATACCTTGACTTTATTCATATTTACTCTCAAGTTTTCTTCTCCCAAACTCAGAAATCCAGCTTTTGCAGTTTCTGACATGAATCTGCCACTAGCATTGCATAATCAGCAAACAGTAATCTACTTACCTCCCAAGCCCTACCCTCACCATTCCCTACCACCTTACTGCAGACCTACCCTTCTCCCCAGAACCCTTGCATTCAGCTCTTTCACCACCTCATCCATAAACAGATTAAACTGCCAGGATGACATCACACCCTTCTGCAGAGCTACCTTCACCTAGAACCACTCGCCCTTGTCTACCTGCTTGCTCACATGGCTTACTCTCTTGATGAAAAGTGCTCAGGTTTTAACTGACTGAATACTGATATCCAATATTTGGGATGCTCTACATCCAGTAGTTGACGGTATCCCATATGTGTAATCTTATTTCTAAAAAGTTTGCTCACGGCCTAGGAGTGTTAATTATTCATATCACTTACAGGCATTTCTGTAGATATTTCCATTTATTAGTCCATATTTTTTCTGTTTGAGTGGCTAGTATCCATCAGAGTGCCAAAGCATATGGCAATACAACTTCACTTTGCATAAACCGTATAAAACCCAAATTATTACATACACTTATTAGATATGCTTTGACTTGGACATTTTAGAGGAGAGTGATAGTGAATTAAGTGGACATAGTTTTCTCCAAGGTGTGGACGAATGAAGGTAGGAGGAAGATGAGCAGGACGTGACAGCAGTGAGGGTGAAGATGATCCCAGTCCCAGTGTGAAGAGGGGACGTGCATTGTTGAGGGATGACCCTTTGTTGCCACATGCTGTCAGTGAATTGAACCAGGGCATGTGGAGCAGCTGAAGCAAACTGTGGATAGGTTGTGGGGATTGGTTGTGGATGAAGGGCTGTGTTTCAGTGCATTACACATGTAAATATATACTGAGAACATAGAAAATATATCTCAGTGTCATGTAGAGTAAAACACAACATTTGCATACATATTCATCTTTTATGATGCATGCATTATACATGGAACTTGATGTTCTGTACATTGCATATGTTCACATTATTATTTTTAACTTCTTTTACCATTTTTCACATTTGCATGTGTTTGTGTTTACCTTCGTATCTTTTAAACATATTACACTTGCACAAAGTTTGAAGTGAGTGAGATAATATAAATAAATGTATATTTGAGCCTCTTGTTTCTATTCCTTTAAATTATATAACTAATTATTTGACTGAATGTCCCTGTTAGATTCTGTGTTCCCTCAACAAACTGCACACATAGAACAAATAATACAAAAGAAACTACAGACATGAAAGGCCACCTAAACCCTCCATAACCCATGGACCATACCAAAATCTCGGTGCAAATGCCCTTTAAATTCATATATTAAATATATTCCATTTCTTATTAAGGCTGTTTTGCAAGCTACTTCCACAACAAGTACACATCTCCACTCCAGAAAAGAAACTCCAGAAGCTGGTAAGAGAGTTTGAGAGTATTTAAGAAGTGAAAGTCAAACGAATGTGACCAAACGTAATGTAATAACATGCACTGGGTAATGAGACAGGATGGGTTGGTAGCAATGAAACCTATCTAGCTATATCTTTTGATACCTGTACCCTTCAGAAAATATGTCAAAGGGGTGGCTATGGCAAAAGTCTCCATAACTGGTAAATTATTAGCAGAGGAGGAAGAGTTGCAACATTTTACTCTAAGGTGTACGGAATATCAAGAGGAAAGTAAAAGGAACCAAATTATAAATATATATATATATGTATAGAGAGAGAGGAAAAATGATAATCGGACAACTCTTGAGTAGAAATGAAAATTTAGGATCTGTGAAAGACCTAATCTATAAATTCTGGAAGACAGGAAGACAACATCTTATAAACAATTAAATAACTATACATAGCAGATTAAAGTACTGTAAATTTGATATATCAGCAGAAAAGGGAGGTGCCGTTGCAAAGGCAAGACCTTCCGAAGTACACCTGAACTGAAATGGAATAGGCTAAATGGTCCATGTTAAGAGTTTCATCATTCCTTATTTGTATCAATGAGCTGAATATACAATATAAATAAGGAATAAATAACTGGTAACAGTTTAGTTTTACCTGCTGGTAAATACAGATTAGAGTTAAGTAACCCACTTCAGTGTAGTAAAGTGAGAGGTTAAATGAACAGTAAATCATACTGTCTCAGTTAATATTAACTCAATGTGTCTATTCTACCAATGAATCGCACCTCCAGTATCCCGGCTATGCAATACGTAAACGTAAATCCTGATAAGTGCGAAAGCCTTATAACCAGATTTTAAGACAACCGCCACAGATATATCGTCCCTTAATAGTTATCATACATAGAGTATGTAACATGTTTTGGAAGGAGGTGTTTCAAATTTCAAAACCAATCAAGAGTTTCATTTTTCGTAGTCTGAAGTATATAATGAAAATAAAATACATCTCTCACTGCTTAAAATAAATCAATTATGAAATAACCTAAAAAGATGATAATCTGCAAGTTCTAAATGTTCTCACCAATGTAAATACTGACATGTAAACAAGACTGCAGACGACAGGAAATCCCCGGGAAGCGACACTTCCGACGACGGCTGTTCTGTGCACTTAGAGCCGTTGATTAGTAATGTATTATGTTACAGTCTGCCATATAAATACATGTGTAGATGCCTAAAGTAGATAACTAGTAGTAGTGTTGCAGATCATGATAAATCACTTTTATCGGAGCCTTTGTTATTAGCCATCAGCCTATCTTAGCATTGAACTATTTAGTTGTATGTAGATTACAAATGGGATGTTTTTATGTGTTTGAAAGTATCACTTGGAAATTACTTGGTGTCAGATTCATTGGTAAATCAAAGGGTGCTGTTATTTGATAGTGTTATCATGTAAAAGTAAATACAAGTATCAAAGAGGTGTCATAAATCTTACAAAGTGGTAATTTTACCGTTGAATATATAAGCATTGGTCGATCAGTTGGCGTTCGGCCTTTATCGTTTACTTGATAAGACAGTATTTTGGTACCATGATCATGTCAGCTATGGAATTTTATTGAATAAACTGTATTGTGACCAATTTGTTTTTAAGGGTGTCATTGAATTACAACTATTATTATTTTAAGGCCATTTAAGACAGTAACCAAACTGAAAATAACTACTCATGACAGCTGCAGGTAGAATTATCTATCCTAACCAAGCTGGTATTTCAGAAGGTTGTGCAGTTGGTGCCAAGGGGATCCAAAGCACGATGGATCAGCCGATGAGTTCAGCCAACTTAAGTTTGCTGTCTTGCAAGAGAGCACAGTCATCACAAAAATACATTGATCTTTTAGCCCAGAGAAGAAAATCCAGTGATCTTCGATGGGCTCTCCGTGAATGGGAATCAGTAGGCAACTACAAATACGGAACTCTGATGACACGTGAGGAAATGTTTGCCAGAGTCATGCAGTCTGACAGAGTGAAGCACACTATTAATCAGGTAAATAGGGCTCAGAAATAATGTATTATTAGCTATTTCATGAGAGTTATTTCTCGATTTAATTTGCTCTTACATACTTTCCTCATCCTGATATTTAATTCTATCACAAATCTCACTTTTTGCTGAAAGATATGGTTCCTTAAGTTTTTCTCTTCTTTTGTATTCGTTCACCATTTCCCGTATTAGCGAGTAGCACCAATAGATGAAAAGGCCTTTCTCTCACACACACCCATTCTCAGGCAGTCCTTTGTAATGCACTGAAACTGCAGCCCCTATTCCACAGCTAGGCCCCTCAGATTTTTCCGTAGTTATACCTGACTGCTTCCTATGCAGTGGTTCAGTCTGTTGATAGCATTTCACCCCAAGTATAATACATCATTCTATTTTACTATATCCCATGCATGCCTTTCACTCTCGTTCATGTTCAGGCCCTGAGTTCTGAAAATTTTATTCACTACATCCTTCCATTTCCAGTTTGGTCTTCCCATTCTCCTTGTCCCTTCCACTTCTGACAATTATACCTTCTTTATCAACTTTGCCTCACTTATTCTCTCCATATGTCCATACCATTTCAGTAGACCCTCTTCAGCTTTCTCACCTATATTCTTGCTATTACCATGCCTGTTAGATATCATTTATGGATGACACATATATGATGGGAATTCGATTGACACACAAGCCTTATTCCCACACTTTCTTAGGACTTTGTGTTGGCATGGCTTCAAAACTTCCACCTATTGTTAGCATGATGGTAGTGGATGAAATGTACATCTTCATAGTCATGTAGATATCTTTGAAATTATAAGGATGAATACATTTTTCATGCAACTTGAAAACTGTGAATTCTTCGTGTGAGAAGGAACCTAATTGAGGTGATGAAGGGTTAATAGATATTTTGCTTGAACAAGAAGTTATGAGATATCCTTCAATAATTTTTTATTCTTGTCTTAGCAAGGCAGCATTAGTAACAAGCCTTTGAGGAATAATTCTTGCTTTGCCCATTATTCTGTTCCTAGTGATACAGGAAGGTGGATTTTCACCTTACTCTTTAAGTTGCCTTCTGCAACATACAGGAAATATTTGGGCAGTATTTTTCTGCTCTGTTGGCTTGGATAATCCATCAGTATATCTAATGCATATTTTCACTTTTAGCTGGTGGATGGAGGAAATGACCGTGAAGTTCTTGTGGCTGAAGCAGAGAGTATCTTGGAACAGATGGGGCACACTCAAGATCTTGGTATCATTCGCCAGTTTGCCTTTGTCTTGCCAAAGATCATGAAGAGAATATATGGCAAAGTGCTTATCAATCAGGAAGGAGTTGAAAAGGTGAATCTTTAAAAAATTAACATGTTATGCTTTGTGTGTTGTATGCAGAAGTATTTGGCTGAGGTTATAATGGCCTACCATAGCACAGTGGTGTGCTGTGTACTATCAGCCAACAAGACATTAATTTATAAGTGCAGCTGGGCATAGTTGATAGTTTTTCCTGTTGTGTGTTTCTCAGTTACATCAAAAACATCAAAAAAGTTAACTTTTTTATGTAAAACGGATGTTACCCTGAAGAGTAAAAATGAATGTCAATAATGTTAGCATTTAAGTTTTATCTTCTGTTTGGTTCCAGTTTTTTTGTATTCTGAGAAATTATTTCTTTGTTCTGAGCAGATTCTAAAGGTCAGTGGTTTGGTAAAGGTAAAGAATGAAAGGTATCAAGGGGAAATTTGATTGTGTATTGCTTATTAGATTTGAATTTAGAATGTCTAATGTGTTGGCATCATGGCCAATAGTATAGTTACTGAAGTAATTATGCTTGCATTTTGATGAGGCTTTCATTTGAGGCTAGTATATCTAGTCCTGAAAATAAGAGTAAGTGCACATACATTTCTCTAGTCATGAAATTAATTCTGTTGTGATGGCAGTGATTTCCCTAGCAGTGAAAATCTTTGTCTTACATCAGTAATTAGGATCATTGAATCAACAAAGCAGTAATTGTCAGATGCTTCTGATGTATAATCTTTTAAGAACTAATTTTGGTTCTGCCTTATATGCAGTATAATAATGAAATGTATAGTAATGATTTATGTTGATAAACCTCTGTATCCCTGTCAGCTTCGGAGTACATTAGTGGAAACACCCGTCATTTTGCTGCCAACCCATCGATCATATGCTGACTTCCTTCTTGTGTCATACATTGCATACCACTTCAACCTTCCCTTACCTGTGATTGCTGCTGGAATGGGTAAGGCATGTCTCTGATATACTGATTTATTCATTTATGATAGATTGGTAAAGAATGCTTGTCTGATATAATTAAAAAAAATGAATTGATTGACGGTGTTTATGAGTTAACTTTTGTTTTCAGAAGCAGGAGTCTCACTGCAGTCTTCTTGTGTTACTACCTATAGACAAATACAAACATCATCATTAATAATGATTTTAAGATATATTTGTGGCAAAGATTTACTTGGGCTGTGGTAGGACATTTAACAGATAATACTACATGAATAAGTGTGTGTAAATGTGTATTTGGATGAATGAGTATTCAGTCATCTATTTTTTATTATTTCTTTCTGGGATATCGATAGGGTGTTAGGGATAGGGGGTAGTGGGGTTTTAGGCTTGGGGGTAGAGGTTAGGAATGGATGTGAAGGTTGGGAATAGGGGGGAGGGTTTAGCCTTTACTGCCCATAAGGTGTGTAGACAGCTAGTAGATAAAATTCATAGATCATCAAAGCATTTTTTGTCACCCCGAGAGGTAATAATGCAAGCATAGTAACCCATGGATTTTGTCTTTAATCAGTGCAGCCCAGGTATCTTATATTCCAGACTTTATGAATATGGCTGTCATTGGAGAAAAACTAAGGGGCTCTGGAGCTTTCTATATACGACGTTCATTTATGGATAACACTCTTTACTGGGCTGTTTTTCAGGTAAGAAAACCTTTGATTAAAGTTTAAGTAGATCTTGCCGTTGACACTGTATTTATTATTGTGGATAGTGTAATGTACTCTTGTAAATATTAACTTTGAAAAGGCTCCTATTATCCTTCCTAATGCCAATTATAAGTAATAACAAGCCACATTTCTAAATAGCAAAAGGTTTTTGAGTTTTAGGTTGATATTTGATTATTTATTAGTGTCGCAAATTTTATTTATATCATAATAGATATAAGTTCAAGAAACTTTGTATGGAAATGAATTGCTGTAAAATTGATAACATATAATTTCTCTCCATGGTTAGTTTGTCCTGTGAACCATAAGGGATATCTTGGACCTCCGAGGGTTAGAACACTTTTAAACCTCACCTTTCCTGGGAGGTAAATACTTCTGCCCCTTTATCAACCACCTGTAGTTAGTAATAACATCAGCTTGGCCTGGATCTGCTCTCTGACCAATTCAGTGACATTTGTGTGGTGATGACATTATTGTCCCCTGGGCATTGGTGAGAACCTACCTCATATTACAGACAATCCCTGTAGAATAGTGTTTCCCAACAGCAAAATCTTATATTTAGGGTACAGATTTATACAGCAACTCAAGGTTTTTGCAATAGTGACAAATAGGAAGATTTTCTTTTTCAAATATTCTTTTGGATGAAAGAAACCGTCCCTTGTAAGAGAATAACACAAAGATCTTTGGCTTTCCAATCTATAACATGTCTGTCAGTGACACCTTACTCTGAATGGCTAGAGTTGATCTGGTATGGTTTGGGGTTGTCACTATCAGAGCAGAAGGACTGTAGAGTGCCACAGATGACTTATAAGTATGCTCGTATGGCTTGTGGGATGAACGAGCAGTGGAGAACTGTATAAGTGTTGAAATATAAAAAGATGCCCTCTTTTTCTTTCAAGCATTTTTCTTTAGTTTCCTGTCCTAGCTTCCTATGTCTCTCAGAAAGCCAGCCATGACCACTGTGAGGTTAGCATCTGTGTTCCAAGAATTACTGGGTGAGTCAGAACCAACGGCCAGGGAATGGTCACCAAGTGGAGGTTTTATATTGGTTGGAGGTGGACTTTGGGGGAGATGACACAATTACTGCCTAATGAGGGGTGAGAGGTATTTACTTCACCAGTGAGGTAAGGGGTTAAGAAGTTTCTAACTCCTGGAGGACTGAAATATCTCACCTGGCTTGTGGGACACTGCCTCAGAGAGAAAGCAAATTTCATACCTCAAAAGTTACATTTTTTATTTATTTATTCTTTTTATTCATCAAAATTCCTAACTTATATTTCGAATTTTGCAGGAGTATGTCCAAATCATAGTGGAGTGTACTGGCTCTCCATTAGAATTTTTCTTGGAGGGAACAAGAAGTCGCACTGGAAAGTCATTGCCTCCTAAGATTGGTAAGTTATTCAGGAATACTTATCCATAAATGAATATATATGTTGAGTGAAAGTTTTATCATCTCTTGTGTATGAGTAGCTGTTCACTACACATTCTGGTACAGAAAGCAACCATGGATGTATATTCGTTAAGTTTCAAATTAGACATGACAAACATGAGAGCTGGTTATTGGTTTTCTTGGAGCTGGATATGCTGACACCTGGGGAAGGAGGTGCTTGAATTATTAGTCATCTTTATAAGTGTGTTGTCAGATTGGTGGATTTTAGTCAGTTTGTTTGATCATTGTTTTGATCACAGGGACCAATCAATTTAGGATTCTTAATTAATGATTATTTGAGGTGTATGCTGCCTACCACTGAGCTAGATCATCAGCAGATACCCTAGGAATTCATTCGTTGTTCAGGTACAGAAAAAAATCAGATCCTTTAAACTGTGAATTCTTACCTGATCACTTATTTTTCAAAACTTTTGGATGTATACGTATTCATTAGTTGTGATTTTTTTCCAATTGTTCACTGTGTAGGGTAATGTTAGTTTACCAGTCATAACCCCTGTGTTTTCTTAAACCCTTACTTTTAAATAAATTCCTAAATGGACTGTATAGGGAAGTAGTTTTTTCACTCGTGGGGTGCCATTTCTAGATCATTCTTTATAATCATGCATCTGCTTTGTCCTACAGTATATGTTATCATAAACTCAATAAAGCTGAAGGTCATAGAAATATTTATTATTCTGTAACAGATGGCCCTTTCACTGAAATGTAAAGAATGTTGTATAATGAATGTACATACTCTGATTCAGGATTGCATTTATTTCATCAGGGCTTCTTGGTTGTGCATCAGAGTGTTGGTTGCGTGGAAGGCTGCCGGACATAGCAGTTGTACCAATAAGCATATCCTATGATCGAACTTTAGAAGAAAGACTGTATGCCTATGAGCTTCTTGGTATCCCTAAACCTCCAGAATCAACTTCAGTGAGTAGAATTTTTTAATCTGGAAAACAAATGAATTAATTTTTATTCTTATTATTGAAAATAGCTTTGATATGGAGAACTGGTATATGAAAAGATCAGTCTGGTTTGATCCAACTACAATCATTAATGTTTTAGTCTGTGCCATATTTGTTTTTTTCATGGAATATCTTTAAGACTGATAAATTTCAAACTTTTGGTATAATTGAAGATGTAGTAACTTGTATTGAGAAGTGTAATATACAGTAATTAATTTTGAATAATCTCAGGGTCTCCTAAAAGCAACAAGCATCTTAAAAGAAAGTTTTGGAGACATTTTTGTTCATGTTGGTGATCCCCTATCCATTCGAGGATTTCTTGGAGCTCGTATTGATAGACATCTCAGTGCATCCATGCCATCTCATCTAGCACCTTTAACAAAGAATGAGGTACGAATACTTTTATCTTTGTCCTTGATTGTGTGCTATGGCTATCTATTTTACAATATATGCTACTTTATTAATAATCAAAGGACATTATTCACACAGTTACAAAAGAATTGCAATGGAATACAACCAGAAACAGAGCATTAAGTACTATAGGTGTTTGTGATTGTGGAAGATGAACAGAGGCCAGACCTAAGTCCACCTCATCAGACAATCAAAGTCAGTCTCCTGACTGTCTGAATTCTTCTTCCTAAGCAATGAAATTTGCCTCATAGGTCATAATACAGAGCCCTGAAAAACACCATAGTTTCAGCAAAAATCTCTCCACTTTATTTTATATATATACCATATAGATTTACTGCAGTATACCACTGAGATTTTTTGATACAGTATGGATGAATATGAGTAAATCATGTGTTTAAGTGGATGTGTTGGAAGTGAAGTGCCTGAGGATGATTTGTGATGAATGATTATGTAAAGAATGGCTGTGTCAGAAGGAGGTGTTGTAGTAAGCATAGCCTGTTTAAGTGGGCTGACCAGGATTTTTTTTAGAAAGTTCAGGACTCCTGTGGTGTAGCAGTTAGCGTTTCTGACCGTAACGCATTAATGGGCCACCCAGAATCGAGTGCATAGGTTCAAATCCTGGTCATGGCAGTTCTTCCACAGTCAACCCAGCTTTTCATCCACCCTTAGGGGTTTGTCGATAAAAGGGGTACCTGGACCAGGCTAGGGTATATATATGTAGTGTGCATGTATGTATATATGTGTATGTGGGGGGATGGGTCTTTCTTCGTCTGTTTCCTGGCGCTACCTCGCTGACGCGGGAAACAGCGATCAAGT
>JAYMFT010366322.1:0-22236 GCA_038088735.1 Panulirus argus
AAGCATCTGGGGTAAACCATGGAAAGGTCTGTGGGGCCTGGATGTGGATAGGGAGCTGTGGTTTCAGTGCATTACACGAGTGTGAGCGAATGTGGCCTGTCTCCTGGCGTTACCTCGCCGGCACAGGGGGTGGTGATGCTATTTCCTGTGGGGCTGGGTGGCATCAGGAATGGATGGGGACGAGCAAGTGTGAATATGTACATGTGTATATGTGTATATGCTTGTATATGTATATGTATGTATATATGTATATGTTGTATGTATATATTTGTACTGTGCATATATGTGCATGTATGTATATATGTGTGTATGTGGGTGGATAGGTCTTTCTTTGTCTGTTTCCTGATCACTGTTTCCCACATCAGTGAGGCAGCACCAGGAAACAGACAAAGAAAGACCCATCCACTGACATATATACATACACACACATATATCCACAATATATACATATACATACCAAAATATAAATATATACATACACATGCATATACACATATACATAATCATACTTACTCACCTCCATTCATTCCTGGCGACACCCCGCCCCACAGGAAATAGCATTGCCACCCCCTGCGTCAGCAAGGTAGCAACAGGAAAAAGATGAAAAAAAGATCACATTCGCTCATACCCAATCTCTAGCGGTCATGTGTAATGCATGAAAATCAAAGCTCCCTATCCACATCCAGGCCCCACGAACCTTTCCATGGTTTACCCCAGATGTTTCACATTTTTTCATACTTGATCGCTATTTTTCATGTTAGTGTGGTAGTGTCAGGAACAGACAAAGGCCACATCCACTCACATCCCATACTGTCAAGTATAATGCATATATATATATATTCTTTTTCATACCAGATCACCATTTCCCGTATATGTGCCAAGAACAAATGAAGAAAGGCTGCATCCACTCACATCCATTCTCTAGCTCTCATATTTTAACGCACCAAAACCTCAGCACCCTATCCACAACCAGGCACCATGGACCTTTCCAAGGTTTACCCTTTATGTTTCACATGCCCTGGTTCAGTCCACACACAGCTCATCAATCCCTGTATATTACATTATTCCAATTCGCTCTATCTCGTTCATGCCTTTCACCCTCCTGCATATTCATTATATATACATTATATAAATATTTCTTCTTTCGTACATATTTGCCATTTCCCACATTAGTAAAGTAGCATAAAAAACTGGTGACTGACCACAGAGGGAAAAATCCTCACTTGGCCCATGTCTCTGTTCCTTCTTTAGGAAAAGTAAACAGGAGGGGAGAATTTCCAGCCCTCCCCTCCCACCCATTTTAGTTGCCTTCTATGACACGCATACTTGATCGTCATTTTCCACATTAGCAAAGTAGTGCCAGGAACAGACGAGGAAAGGCTGCATTTCTTAACATCCAATCTCTAGCTGTCACACAGAAGCATGAAGTTATGTTTGGCAACAGAGGTCGTTATCTGTGAGGGCAAAAATAGATATGTTTGAAGGTTTAGTAGTACCAACGATGTTGTATGGATGTGAGGCATGGGCTAAAGATGAGAATGTGCGGAGGAAGGTAGATGTGTTGGAAATGAAATGTCTGAGGACAATATGTGGTGTGAGGTAGTTTGATCAAGTAAGTAATAAAAGGGGTAAGATAGAGGTGTGGTAATACGAAGAGTGGTTGACAAAGCTGAAGAGGGTGTGTTTGGACATATGGAGAGAATGAGCAAGGAGAGGTTAACAAAGAAGATATATGTGCCTGAAGTGGAAAGGAGAAGGAGAAGTGGGGGACCAACTTGGAAATGGAAGGATGGAGTGGAAAGAGTTTGAGTGACTGGGGCCTGAACATGCAGAAGGGTGAAAGGTGTGCAAGGAATAGAGTGAACTGGAGGAATGTGGTATACAGAGGAAAACATGCTGTTAATAGACTGAATCAAAGCCAATGAAACAACCAGGGGAAGACATGGAAAGGTCTATGGAGGCTGGTGGTGGATAGGGGGCTGTGGTTTCAGCACATTATACATAACAGCTAGACAATGAATGCGAGTGAATGCAGCCTTTCTTCATCTGTTCCCAGCGCTACCTCATTTACATGGAAAATGGAAAAAAAAGTATGAAAAAAATATTGGTCCAAATATGTTTATCTGAGAGGATTCAAACTAAAAGATAGACAAAGGAACATTAAATTTGTGTAAGCAGGTAGATTTTTCTTTAGTAAAGAAAACATTATCATCAAAGAAAACAGACATTGCTGTACTATGTCAAATATCCATCATGAAGAAAATTATAATATTGTAAACCAAAAGGATAACCTAGAGTTTTTAAAATTTTCATTCTTTCAATCATTTTTCTTTGCTACGGCCATCCCCTCAATGGGAGTTCGTGGAGGGAATGTGTGTCCGAGATATAGATATCAATTATTCAGGCTACATAAGTCCACCTCATAAGCTGGCTGTCAAGCTGTAGATCACTTACACTCAATTACAAGTGGAATTAATACTCTACCAAAATCACATAATTCTTAGAAACACATTCTTACTTGGTCTTTACTAATTTGATAATTTACAGTTTTTGGTTACAATCACAATGTAATATGATCTCTCAACACAACTTTGTATTCATGGTTAGGTCCTAAATCTTTTGGATACCATTATTCTTCTTACTATCTCTTATCAAGTAAATGTGTTACTTCATGTAGTGAAAGTTAACACTAATATTTTTCATGAATCAAATGATATATGATAAAAATCATAACTCTAGGTTATGCTTGGGTGCCATAAAAAAGGATTCTGTGGAAGTACACAGTAAACAGAAAAGTTCTGGACGAGGTTCTGCAAATTATGAGTTATTAATCATACTTTTTATATTAGAGCAACTGTACTTATTACAGTGCACAAAAATAGCAAATATCTTAGTTGTATGACAACCATGTAAAAATTGTGACAACCACATCAGCAAACTTTTAAGTGCTGCTCTCAGGTGTCAAATAAAAGTCTTTGAAGAATATTCTACATGCACAAACCCCTTTCAAATGCATAAAATATATTGAACAAGTATAACAGAGATTTCTATCAGAAATACAGAAAGACATTTAGTTATATTCAACATAAAATATATTCAAATTTTCATTCAAATATTATGTACATACAACTTCCATATGTTTGTAACAAAACATGGAGAAATCCATACTATCAAATAAATTCTTGCTAACCTATGCTCTACTGTTACTAACAACTATCATCTAGACTCGCAATTAGGCAAAACAATTTCCCCAGTATGTTTATTTCCAGCAACTATTTTTCACATTTTCTTAGCTCCTAATTTCATGGGTCCTGCACGAGTCGCTCGTTTTGCTTCAATCTCTCTCTGCCGTTGTAACTTTTTCTCTTCACGTTGCCGACGTTGCTCCTCTGCTTTACTAATCCCTACCAATATAAAATTCAGTTATTTAGCATCATTATTTGAAGCATATTGTAAGAAACAGTCCAATGCAAATAAAAAAATCATAACAAATGTACTGACAGGTATAAACAATTACAAGGTATGTCTATGATCAGGTAATACTCTGGTATACCACTGTCTATCACTGATATCAATGTAAGAGTATCAACCAGCAAACTTTTACAACTGCAACATTCATACTAGAAGAGAGTTCCAAGAAAAACTTGTGTTGCCTACCAGTATACTGTAGCACTGTGATTGGGGGTGTAATAGGAACTGGTGAGTACACTGACACTGTGACTGAGAGTGAAATAAGAACTGGTGAAAATATTGGCAAAAGATTCAATCTTCTTCAAGTTACGAGCCACATTCAGTTTCAAGTTAACCATTTCATAAGCAGCACAACTCAGGCAAAATCCAAATTAAAGCAATAAATCTTATGCCAATCAATTCATTGGATAATGGGTTACAATATCATAAAGTATAAGGCTCAGTCATCTGTTCTTAACACTACCTCACAAACACGGGAAATGGTGAATATGTATGAAAAAAATCAAAAGTATCCGACTTCGACTAAACCATGACCAGGATTATGATGCAGGATGAAGTGTGATTCCCAAGGATGGGCAGTGAACAGATGGAGGGCACAACAAAAGACAAAGCATTCCTTAGATGTCTGTAATGCTGAATATATAACATGAAAACATCTAAATTAAGTTCCAAGACCAAAGATGGAGTTCTCTTCAATTCATGAGCCAGGTTAAGTTTCAAGTTAAATTTTTTCATAAAAAAGCATTACTGAGGAAAATCCATCCCAGTTATAGGACTTAACACTCAACCTTTTATAAGCTGGGAAATAACTGAAATCAGAATCAAAACAAGACTTTTCAAGCTGAAAACGTTAAGTTGCAGGTTAAAGTGTTACTTCTGATGAAGAAAAGAAAGATAGAAAGGCATATGAAAGATGGATGGATGGATGGATGAACAGATGATTTACGATGACGATACACAAAACAATCCCAAGGTTTCTGCCAAGTGACACAACTAGAATGGCGTTTAATGAAATATTTGTAACACCTTAATTGCACCAGTTATTGGGACTAAAGTAAAAATGGGTGCAAATACTGTTCAGAGAATATCAAACACATCTGTATTAAGTTCCAAGGACAAATTATGAGCCAAGTTAAATTCTAGGTTAAACCTTTTCATAGAGGGCATAACACACCATATCCATAGGAGAGTTAACGATCTTATGCCATCCAAATCTTTAAACAATGATAAACAACCATGCACAGTATATAGTTTGTTGCATTAGTCCTGGACATTACGTATCATGCCTAAACTTAAAGTTATGAGCCAGTTTAAGTTCTTTATAAGGGGCAAAATCAGGCAAAATCCAAATTAAAGATACAGGTCTAATGCCATTCTACTGTTCAAGTGCAAGGAAACAACAGTATAAAGTGTAATGATTGATGTAAGATTAGGTTAAACATATCTTCACTAAATTAGGGTACGACACCTGACAAAGGATGCATTGGCAACAATGAAAATGGACAAGGTGATCCATAAGTATCTGTTGTGTTATGCAGGTGACAAAATTATGAGTATCCTCAAAAATGGATTCTTAAGGTATGACAGCTGTATTCACTGTAATTATTGTACAGCTAAATATGTGCAATAAAACTCATTTCTAATTGTAGCACAAATATAAACACTAATATTACATAATCATATTCTGACCAGTTATATTCACTATATTCCATTCTGAAACAGTTTACTGTATGCTAACTTTATACAGTTATTCATGATTACACTTCTATATACAAATGCTTACAGCATTCCAGCAAATAGGTCAAATTAGCTTACCAGAAGTTTGTTGATCAACCCAATCATCCCAGCCCCCACCTTGTGAAGTCTTGCTGGAAGACATAAGTGATGTGGAGCGACTGACAACAGCTTCTCTCTCCTTGAGAAAGAAAGATTAGGTTTTGATTGAGGTATACTTACTGAAAGAGATGGCTTTTGGAATCAATCAAATGTGCAGTTAGGGTACTTTACTTCAGGGAGCATGTACTAAAGTCTAAGTGATTGTTTAAGGATGGAAGTCAGGTTTTGACAAACATGCATCAAATCTTTAACCAATCATTATCTACATCAATTACATTGTACCATATTTTCCTACCTGTGAGGCAGAGCAAGCAACAGCTAAAGAAATGCAGCATCTGCTTACATCCATTCTTGAGTAGTCATGTGTAATGCACTGAAACCACAGCTCCCCATGCACAACCAGGCCCCACAGACCTCTCCATGGTTTACCCCAGATGCTTCACATGCCCTGGTTCAGTCCAATGACAGCGCATCAACCCCAGTATATCGCATCATTCTAATTCATGTTCACGCCTTCATCCTCCAGCTAGTTCAGGCCCCGATCGCTCAAAACCTTTTTCATTCCATCCTTCCATCTCTAATTTGGTCTCCCCGTTCTCCATGTTCCCTCCACTTTTGACATGTATATCATCTTTGTCAGCCCTTCTACACTCTATGCTCTCCATGAGAATCTAGCAAAGTATATGTACATTAGTTCTATCTTTAACATATTAAAGAAATATTTGTATAATTTAAAAATATTTTTGAATTATAGTATATCATTTTATTCACAACTGCCCAAGGACCCCTCTTTTATAAGCTCCTGTTATTCCAAGGCTGCACATTTTCCAGTAACAAGAGAAACTGTGGACTCCTTTAGAGTTATAAGTTCTTCAATAAGATTGTACTTCCCATTACCAAGAGACAATGATATAGCCTCGCCAAATGTGACTCTTCACTCAAGGTGCAACCATAAGCAAGTGGAGTCCAGTAATGTTAATCATAGTATCTATAAGCATAATAAGACATACACATACCTGGTCACCAATGAGATAATTGAAGAAGTCTTCACTAATCTCCGGTGCTGATGGGGTGCTGACAGATGTTTTCATATATGTGTTTACTTTATGTTCAGGTTCAAGTTTGTTACTCTCAATGTTACTATCAAACTGCAAAAATATAAGAAAAAATATGTCATCAAAATATGTCATATAACAGCTAGAGATTGAGTGTAAGCGAATGTGGCCTTTTCATCTGTTTCCTGGCGCTACCTTGCTGATGCAGAGGGTTGTGATGCTATTTCCTGTGGGGCTGGGTGGCATCAGGAATGGATGGAGGTGAGCAAGTATGAATATGTACATGTATTATATGTGTATATGCATGTATATGTATATGTATGTATATATGTATATGTTGGTAGGTATATTCATGTCTTGTGCATATATGTGCATGTATGTATATATGTGTGTATGTGAGTGAATGGATCTTTCTTCATCTGTTTCCTAGTGCTACCTCGCTAATGCAGGAAACAGCGATCAAGTAAAATATATAATAATATGTCATTAAAAGTGATATATCAATTAGGTTAAATGATTCTGTTCAGATTCCTGAAGACTGGGCAAGGATCATATTATAGATTTTTTTGGATTATAAATACTGATCCTTCTTGTAGTGTTTTCTAGTGTGGATATGTTATAAGCAATATATGTAAATACCAAGTATATTGTGGACAAAGGTGAAGTGCTAGAGGGTTGGACACATTGGATGCCAAATTGAGGCCAGAACATGGGAAAAACACACAGAAATAGCAGAATTAACTGAGAAAACAAGGAGCACTACAGCCTCGCATTCAAACCGGAAACTCATAAACTATTTTCAAGGGAATATATATACATTCATACATATTTGCCATTTCCCATGTTAGTGAGGTAGCATCAAGAACAGATGACTTCAAGTAAAAATCCTCACTTCTCCCCTTTCTCTGTTCCTTCTTTTGGAAAAGTAAAACAGGAGGGAAGAATTTCCAGCCCCCCGCAGGGAGTACGTGGGGCAGGGTGCCACCAGGAATGGATGAAAGCGAGCAAATATGAATACGTACATGTGTATATGTGTATATGTATGTGTATGTAAATGTTGATATGTATATGTATATTTATTCATTGTGCATATTTTATTTTATGATGAAAGCTCCATAAGTGCGCGTATGTATATTTGTGTGCATATGAATGGTTGGGTCTTTCTTCATCTGTTTCCGTGCACTACCTCGCTGATGCAGGAAACAAAGATCAAGGATAAGAAAAATATATAAAATATATATTATCATTATTATCATTTTCATTATTACCATTATTATTATTATCATCTTTTTTTCATACATATTCGCCATTTCCTGCGCTAGCGAGGTAGCGTTAAGAACAGAGGACTGAACCTTACAGGAAAAAATCCTCATTTGGCCCCCTCTCTGTTCCTTCTTTTGGAAAAGTGAAAACAGGACGGGAGGAATTCCAGCCCCCCGCTCCCTCCCCTTTTAGTTGCCTTTTACGACACGCAGGAAATACGTGGGAAGTATTCTTTCTCCCCTATCCCAATCATTATTATCATTATTATTATTATTATTATTATTATTATTATTATTATTATTATACTTGATCGCTGTTTCCCGCATCAGCGAGGTAGCGCCAGGAAACAAACAAAAAAAGACCCATCCCCCCCACATACACACATATATACATACATGCACATATATGCACAGTACATTCATATACATACCTACATATACATATATACATACACATGCATAAACACATAAACACATGTACATATTCACATTTTCTCGCCCCCATCCATTCCTGATGCCACCCCATCCCACAGGAAATAGCATCGCCACCCCCTGCGCCAGCAAGGTAGCGCCAGGAGACAGATGCAACGGCCACATTCGCTCACACTCAGTCTCTAGCGGTCATGTGTAATGCACTGAAACCACAGCTCCCTATCCACATCCAATGAAGTTGGCATGAGGGGGCTGCAGCACAACTATCAAGGATAAACATGATATGAAAACTGTGTACTTATCGCCAACTAGTAGTTTATTGGTTTCCTTTCCTCTTTATACATGCCTTGAAAGAATCAGGAACTGAATGAACAAGGTTCTGAAGCCATTCAGGGTTTATCTTTGCCCAAATTTTTTGAATGGCCACCTCTAGCTTAGGTAGTGATAAAGTATCCTTGTTGTATAATTTTATTTTCGTAAGTGCCTACAAGTTTTCTACTGGATTCAAATCTGGTGAATTCCCAGGTCAGTCACTGAAGAACTTCAATGCACAGTCCTGAAGCCAATTAAGGACTAGTTTGGGAGTGTGGCAAGGAGTCCTATCGTGAATGAACAATTCAGCCTTGCACTTTCTGAATGAATCTGGAAGATGGTTACACAGCAGCTAGAGGTAACTACGTCTGCTTTTATTTTCATTCTTAGGCAATATTACATGGTCCCAACATCATGATAACTGAAATAACCATATACCACAAGTGAAGCAGGAATCTTTAGAGTGCTTGCAGGGTACTTGCAGTCAAATGGATCACATCCTGGTCACCTGAACACATGCCTGTCATGGCCATCTGTTGAAACACACACACACACACACACTCCTAAAAACACTTCTGAACTTCGATGTATCCCATACTACATTTTTCTTTCAAATATCAACTGTTTTCTTCTAGTGCCTAAGGTATCGGGATGCAGCCTGCAGCTCTGGTACTAAATGTTTTTGTGTAAGTGGCATTGCACTTTCCTTACAGACATCACTGAGCAGTTTATGGCTCTTCTTTTAATTCTTTCTTTTGCACTCAAGCATGGATCTGCATCCACGTGACATTGGAAAATATTCAGAATTGGTGTAGAAGTTTTCCTGGCCTTCCCAAGGCATTTCACATAGGTCGGTGTAGTGGTGCCATCACTATTATCAAATTTCTTCACCCACTGTTGTATTGATCTCATGCTCATACTACTAATATTAGAAATGTCCTTAAGTGGCTTATTTCCTTTGTAAAATGCAACTATAAAAACTAATTGGATTACTGAAGCTGGCAACACTCCTGAGCACTCAATCTGAAATCCCAAATCTTCTCATCCCAACTTCTATTACATTATAAACCTAAAACTGGCATGGTCAAACTTAATACTCACAGGATGTATCATTCAGGAGCCCCTTCACAGTCAACTATTCCCCATACTATGCTGCATGTTGTTGAAATTACCTATCTGTACTCTAGAGGGAAGGAGTTTTATGCTTGTGGGACAACATTCTCTAATATTAAACAACTTTTTAAATTTATGCATGCTGTCTGCATTAACCATGTCTTCATTCATTCTATTCCATTCATCCATAATTCTTATGCAATAAAAGTACTTCTTTATATCTTTTCAATTAAGCATCTCGCTTAATTTGAAGTCCTCTGTTTGTTCTGTCTATATATCTCTTTGAGAATTATTCACTGTCATCAACCTGTTATAAATACTTGTAGGCTGTGATCAAGTTATCCTTCATTCTTCTCTCTTCCAAGGTGGGCAAATTTAAGGCCTCTAGCCCTCCCAGTAACTTAGCTCACTTAATTCTGGTATAACCTTTGTTGCTCTCCTTTGGATCTTCTCTATTAATTCTCTCTGTTTCTTTTGGTGTGGTGACCAAACTTGAGAAGCATGTTCCAGTTTTAGCATTTTGTAGGATGTAAACAGGTTGCTGAACAATTTCTTATCCATGAACTTGAAAGAATTGTTAATATTTGTGAGCAGATAGCTGGTCTCCTTAACTATTCTCCTAAGGTACAACTCAGGTGACAGGTCAGAAACAATGCTGACTCCCAAGTCTCCCCCTGTTCTAACTGGAACCCCCTCAAGGGGATGGCCTTGGCAACAGGGGTCTCCACAATTAGTGAACTCTAGTGCTGCCTCTTAGCCTTCAGTGCCTCATCCTTAACAGGCCACTGGTAGAGGGCAACGCTTGTGCAGTGTTTGCAGAGGTTCCTACCTAATGTTCCTACTGACTAATTCTATCTAATGCTCCTTCGTAATACTTCTACCTAAGGTTTCAACCTACTGCTCCTACCTACTACCTTTATCTACTGCTCCTACCACTTTGCCAAAAGGTAGGGTTAGCACATAGTGCTCCCTACAGGAAAACTTAGAGTTACGAAGAATGAGCTGTGTGAGTCCTTAAGTGTTATGTATGACAGGGAAAAATTGTATGTTTGTTTGTGACCAGAATGCCAGTAGTCCATGTGTGAGTGAGGCAGAAAGAAAAGACAGCCATCTGGGTCAGAGGATTGCAACTTGACAACTACTAAATTGCTGGCTCACTAAGCACCTATCATTAACCCTCCTGATACCCAGGCAGGTAGTACTGTTAAAATACCTTCCTGGTCATTGGCTGCCTACCAACTACTAACTACAGATTCCTACACCTTATTTTTTACTATGTGTTCATAACAAGGCCTTCTTTCTGTGACCCATCCTAATTGCTCTCCAATTAATCATGTTGAATTTCATCAACCATTTAGCAGACCAGCTTTGAAGCCTATCTAGGACATCTTGTAAGTTGGTGCAATCCTTTTACTTTCTTCATGACCATATGTATCATGTCCAAACACATTCCATACCTTCTGGCAAGTCATTTACATAGATCTAGAAGATTAATGGTCCCAGAAGAGATCCATATGGCACTCCTAAGATGACCTCAACCCATTCTGAAACTTTTTCTCTTATGTATCCTTGGTTACCTTTCACTAATATACTCTTCTACCAATCAAACAGGTCTTCTTTTTATTCTTGCCTTGTAATCACTTTCTTAATTGGCCTTCCTTGAGGCAGAGTGTCAAATGCTTTCTGCTTTCCAGACACAAACAATCCACACAGCTTTCTGTTTGTCCAAAAAAGAGCTCATTGTGAAGTAGAATTCTATGAAATTTGTTATTTATGACTTTCATTCCCTGAAATAATGTTGTTTCACACTAAGGTAATTTTTCCCTTGCAGGAAGTCATCCATTTGGTTTCTTACTGTCTTTTCAAATATCTTACAGAAAACACTCATCACTCAAACCAGCTTGTAGTTCAGCATCCTTCTTAGTCATTCCTTTATAAAGTTATCATATTTGCCCTTTTCCATTCCAATGGTACTTACCCTTTTTCTAGTGACGTCTCATGTGTGTGTGTGTGTGTGTGTGTGTGTGTGTGTGTGTGTGTGTGTGTGTGTGTGTGTGCGTGTGTGCGTGCCAATACCAATTTGTACTGTATGGGGAGGGAGTTAGACATTTGAGGGGCCCCACCTCTTGAGCTTTCCCTACAGTCATACATCTAATTAAACTTCAAGATGTTATCCACATTCACAACAATATAATTTACCTTATTGCATTCATCCAATACTCTTATATCATAAAAGTACTCCTTGCCATTATTTCTAAAAAATTTCCTACTGGTTGTTTTATTCTCTCATTTTCTCCTCTATCATCTAGTTTAAAAACCTAATGGCTATGATCCCCTCTCACTTTTCTTCCTGTGTGTGCAAAGTTAAGTCCCCTCTCCTTTTTCTCTAATGCAACTCTCTTAATTCTTGAGCCAACTTTGTTCCCATCATCTAGACCTTCTATAGTTCTTTGCACTTAGGTGCATTATCCAAACTTGAGAAGCATATTCTAGATTTGGCCTAACGTAAGATGTGAACAGCTTGTTGAATATTTCCTGGATATGACTCTCATATCTGTCAGCAGACAGTTAGTCTCCTGCATTATTATCCTCACGCAGAATTCTGACGACAGGACTAGGACAGTATCAACACCCAAGTCCCTCTCATAAATAGATTCATACAGCTTATCTCCTGCTAGATAACACCCATATTGAAGCTTTCTTCCACTGTGTCCCATCCTCATTACTTTACATTTACTTGGGCTGAATCTTACCGTGTATTAGAAAAACTTTTGGAGTTTATTATTCCCTAGTTAGGAGATGTTACCCTTCACTTTTCACTTCCCTCATGACCTTGGCATCATCCAAAACCAAGTTTACATTTTATCAAGAAAAGCAATGACACCAGAAGAGGATAGGAGCAATGTCAACTACCAAGTCCCTCTCACAGATAGATTCATACAGCTTATCTCCAGATAAATAATATTCATGTTAAGGATGTCTTCCACTGAGTCCCATCCTCATTATCTTACATTTACTTCGGGTAAATTTCATCAGCCAAGTATCAGAAAAGCTTTGGAGTTTATTCAAGTCCTCTGGTATGATGCTATCCTTCACTTTTCACTTTCCTCATGACTTTGGCATCATCCACAACCATATTCAGGTAGGAGTCAAGCACTTTTACAATCAACTTACATATTATCAAGAAAAGCAACGATACCAAAACAGAACGGATGCCTGCAGCAAAATACTGGTGACCTCAATCCATTTTGAGGAAGCTTCCATAACACACATCTCTTGCTTCCTTCTACTAAGATAATCTTTTATCAATGGAAGTACTATAGTGTCCCCCTTATTCCAGCCTGACAATCCAACATCTTTACCATCCTCCTATGTGCCAGAGTGTAAAATACCTTCTAGCAGTCAAGATACAGAAAATCTACCCAAGCTTCTCTTTCATCTAAAACAGCCACTCTCTCGTAGAAATCCAAGGGGTTTGTGTACGACTTTCTTTCCCTTAAAACATGATATCTCTCACTTAGGTAGTTTCCCCTCAGCAGGAAGTCATCCATATGATACTCAATCATCTTGTCTAGTACCTTAAAGATCACACTCACCAAGGAGACCAGTCCATAGTTCAGCACCTCCTCCCAGTCTCCTTTATACAGATAGGTATATGTATGCCCTCTTTCACTCCTTTGGTACTTTAACCTTATTCAAGCGACATCTTTAATATTTCAAGTGGTTTGTTAAATGTATTTGCACACATGTTCAGACCATAAGAAGAAATTCTATCATGAAAAACAAGCCATACATGGATCAAGACCCTTTTGTATTCTGTTTATGTAATCTCTGGATATTTCAATGCTTTTCAATACCTCCTTCCAATTCCATCTCACTGGTGTTGGGGCTATAGTGTCTTCGATCATGAAAATGCTCTTGAACCTATAACTTAGTTCTTTGCATATCCTTATATCAGCCTCTACAACTCTTTCCCTCTGAATCCTCTAGCCTTATTAGCTGATCTCTAACAGACAATTTACTCCAGATGAATTTATGGAAAAGTTTTGGAAAATCCCTTCCCTTGTTCACAATATTCCTTTTAAAGTTTCTCTGTTCTCTTTTTCTTATCCTACTATACTTGCTTCCTATTCTCTTACAGCTTATAAATGCTGGTTGGCTGGAATACTGCCTATACCCTCATCACAGCAAATCCTTTGCTTTTTGACATCTTTTATGGAAGCAAATCCTTTGCTTTTTGACATCTTTTATGGAAACAATCCTCCCTCTTTCCCTTAACTTCCCTTTTAACATGAGGCCAAAGACACCCATTCTCTACTCTTGTATTGTAAATTTCGCAGATCCTTCTAACACAATGGCTTGGTTTCTGGCTACTGAACTTCCTCTCTGATTTTATGTTACCACATATATTGATGAGTTCTGTGTAGTTTCCACAAATACAGGTTAAACCTCTGTAATCCATCAACCTTGGGACCTGACCACTGCCAAACCTCAGAAAGTACCAGAAAACAGACACTGACTCCTAAGGAAACCCCTATGTAAACATATGCCCAACCCCTAGTCTTGCCAGCTCATTCCACATACATATTGCTGTGTTATCAAAGGTAGAACAGAGCTTAAAGTGTGAAATAATAAAACCAATAATACTTCCAAATAAGGGTCTGCTTTGGGGTGTGCCAAACAATTATCTAAAATCAAAAATATTTTACACTTTGGATCGAGGCCAACAGAGCTAAGCCATGTCCACACTATCGGGCAGTTACCAGCGGGCTGTTCCCTCACCGGGCAGTCTGTCAGGCATGCCTGTGTTGTTGTCCACACTGTTGAGGAGGTTGGGCAGTCAGGTCGGACAGTAACCAGTAAGTGGTCAACAGGCCACGAGTGCGATATCACCATGCGCAGCAAAGTTGAAAGGAAAAAACAGCACTGTGCAGCATACTGATTGCTGTGTGTGTAAAAAAGAACAGTGCAGAAAACTATAGGGTATAAAAAGTGGTAACTTTTTGTGGCTGGCAGTGCCGTTGCTCCAGACCCGGCGTCAAACTACCAGGCAATGTCTGGTGATTTCGCTCAACTATGAGCTAGGGAAATCCACTGATTTGCCCGTCAAAGTTGCCACAAAGTGTCTGATGACGGACTTAATACTCATGCCCACCAGGCACTGGCTGTTAGTGTGGGTGCTCCTTTACAGGGTGCTCTAGCTTCACACACAAAGTAATTTTCAAACCATTTAAGAAAAAGTTTAGTTGTCATTCATCCTTTCTTAGTACCATGGTAGATAAGTGGAAGAATTTTCATTCATTTAAAGGCCATCAGGTGAACACTCTTACCACTTACCATCAGCTTGGTTTCATGTGTTCCTGCAGCATTGCTACAGCCAAGATTTGTTACCCTATCTTTGGAATCCTTACCTCCAAATAGAGACTCCTCATTTCTTGGCCAAGGGTTTTTCGTGGCATACAACACCAATACAGGGCACGTTCATCAGCATTATACAATTATTCTGGGGCTAAGTTTTCCACTGCCACTAACTGTGCAAATTCATCCACAAACTTTGTCACAGCTAAACATCTCCCCAGTTATGCTTTCACCTTCATTATGTCAGAGCTTAAACCACTTTATAAGTGCACTGTATAATTCTGTACCCCTGGCGCCTTTCAAAGTCTTCCAAAACTTTAAACTTTTCTAGCTTTCATTTTCACCAAAAAAAATTAAAAATCTGCTCCTTTTGTTTCTCTAAGTCGTACACAGTTGACGATCCAATCTCATAGTACCACACAAAGTCTTTACAGAAGTTCCTTTATCTAATTTTCTCAGTAACACCACCTTTTCAAGCATTGATAATGATTTATGCTTATTAGCACTTATTAGCACTAGCATCATCTTCTGCAACTCTTGGTCTCTTGGATGACATCCTGAAGGGTTAAAATACAGCTGAATATAAGAAATTAACAGGACTTTATTAGCTCGGCTGCAGTGTAAACAGATTTAGGCGCCTTAACACTGTTAACCTGCTAACAGTGCCACCCTGGTGGCAGATCCACAAACTAATTGGGGCAGATTCAAAACATGCCAGACCATGGGGGTTACCAGACCACAGAGCACTGGATTAGATAGGTACAACCTGTATTATAATAGCAGTATGTCACTCCTGATATTGTACCTCAGTATTCCCACAGAGTAGCCTGATATTATACCTCAGTATTCCCACAGAGTAGCCAGTCAGATATGCTGTACAAAAAATACAGCACAAAAGATTCCTTGATGCTTGCCCTAGAAACAGCGCCTCCTTATGACACTCCTAATGCCTCACCTAGGAATTATGGTTTGCTGTGCTGGACTATAAGCAGCTGGAGCTACGTGACATTCACCCACTGCACAGAAACATTTCTGTGGTGTCATGGCCATGGAAAACCATGGATACTTAAAACTTGATTCCATTTTTAGTAAAACAGTTTACTTTATTCTAAGTATGTATACATAAAACTGTGATATGTAAGGAACTTCTGCAACTGAAAAATAGCGAACAAGATTATCTAAAAATGACCATAAAGCTTTTGCTTCACTAACACTCATTTATACACTAGAATTTTCTCACATAACATCTGTAACATGGAAAATAGATGGCAGTATGGATGACAACACAGGTAAGTCCTATATGCTGAGAGATGCTACTAAAGGCATGAGTAATGGATGGGTGGAGTGACGAGGCTTAGTAAGACAAGTGATGAGGTTTATGAACTCTAAACTAGACATGCAACTGCAACATACTGTATGTCATATGAAACAAACAAGCCCTACCTGTCCTTTCTGTGGTTTCCCCCAGCAACTTCATATGCCCTGGTTCAGTCCACAGAAAGCATGTCTTCACCTGCAAACCAATTCACTAACCCATGCATGTCTTTCACCCTCCTACATGTTCAGGCCCTCAGCACTCAAAATCTTTTTTGCTCCATCCTTCCAAATCTAATTTGGTTTCCCCCTTCTACTTATCCTCTCTACCTCTTATAGATATGTCCCCTTTGTTAAACCCTCCTCATTTATTTTCTCCAAACAACTAAACCATTTCTGCACACCCTTATCTGATCTCTCAACCATACTCTTCTTAATACCACACCTCTCTCTTACCCTATCATTACTTACTCGATCAACCCTCCTCAAAGCACATATTGTTTTCAAACATTTCATTTCCAACACATCAACCTTCTGTAGATTCACAACTACAGCTCATGCCTTACATCCATATAGCATCACTGGGACTAATATCTATCTATCTGTATCTCTGACTCCCATTCCCTCTGGGAACTCCCATCATGGGATGGCCACGGCAAAAGAGTCTCCACTTGTCCCTGTCCTTACATGCCTCCCTCACAAACACCATTCCATGCATTCTTCTAACATTTCTCTCCCTCCAGAATTCTTCCACTCTATTTGTCCATATCACAGGTGGTCTTCCTCTCACACCATCCTCTTTAATTGTACGATCATACAGTCTCCTTGTAAACTCCCAGTCTTGCATTCTTTCCACATGCCCAAACCACCCTTAAAGTACTGTTTCATCCACTCTACCACTCCACAATTCATTCCTTTTGCATTCCCTGCCATACATCATCTCTTATGCACCCCTTCAATTCTTTCTTCATTACATCTCATCTAGTCACACCACATACTCTTCTCAAATAGCTCATTTCCACAGCCTGGATTTTTGACCTCTGTGACTCATTCCATGTCCAAGTTTTGGCCACATAGGTCAGGACTGGAAGGACAATGCTGTCCCTTAACACTCTCTTCACTTCCATACTTACATCTCTACTCTTCATTATTCTATTAAGGGACCCAATGACTCTTCTACCCAGTACTGCTCTCTCCCTTATCTCACCTTCCATTTCACCAAACTTACCCAAGACAGCTCCTAATAACTTAAATTCTCTCTTGCTTCAAGTCTTTCTTCCCCCTATATCCCAATCACAATTTAGTACACTTTCTTCTTTCACTCTATATGGTTTTAAAAAATCTATACGTTCAATCTGTTTCCTTTCAAACACCATTACTCTACATTAACTTGCATTTACCTTCAGTTGTCTGTGCTAACACACCTCATAAAATACACAAGCTTCTGCAACTCCACTCTCACCAAACAACACAATACATGCACAAACAGGCTTGCCACTAGCCCCCATATCTCACTACCACACTCCATCTCTGCACCCCCCTTTCCCTACTTTTGCTCTCACCTCTCTTATCACTCCATTCATATATATATTACAAAGCCACAGTGACATCACACAGCCCTGCCTCACAACCATATATATACCAAAACTTTTGCTCAAATCTCCATCCACTCTTACACATGCATTTGTTCCTCTATAGAAGGCTTTCACACCATCCAACAGTTATCCCCCTTCCTCATATATCCATAACACATCCCATAAGGTATTTCACCCAACTCTGTGATACACTTTCTCTAGATCTATAAAAGCTGCATACAACTTCTTACCTTCTTTACCATAAAAAATCTGATCCACACATCCCCTACATTTCCAAAAACGCCTTTGCTCCCACTTATTCCGCATTCATTCACTTCCATTACTCTTATCAATCAACATTCTTGCATACATTTTTTCTGGTAGACTGAACAGGCTTATTCCCCTACAGTTGCTACATACATCCCTAGCATCTTTTCCTTTGATTAAAGGAACAATGATAGCTTTCAACCAATCCTCGGGCACAACCTTCTGTTTCCAAGCTAAATTAAATATCATATGCATCCACTTTAACACACTTTCTCCTTCATACTTCAGCAATTCAACCATAATCCCATCCACTCCAGGTGCCTTTCCTACCTTCAGCCTCAGTCTTACCTTCCTTTTTTGCTACAGGCCCGTGCACTTGTGTCCTCTTCCTTCCATCCTCCATGCCCATGCATGTAACAACTGCTGCCTCCCCTTCTCCCATATTCATCAGTTTTTCAAAATACTCTTTCCATCTTCCTTTCTCTTCCTCCTTTCGATTCGGCAACTACCCTTCCCTACTTCTCACAATAACATTTCCACTCGTACACCCACCTTTTCCCCTTTTCACCTCCTACAAATTTAATTCTTAATTATCCCAAAACTTTTTACTCAACTTTCTCTTTCTTCCAAAATCTTCACCTATTCTTTCTTTGTTTTCCTGTAACAGCTTCTTAACATTTTGCTCACATATCTTATATTATTCCCTCCTCCTTTGCTGAACAACCACTGGTACATTCCTATCAAGCAATCTAACATATGCCTTTTTCTTCTCTTCCACAGCATTTCTAATCTCTTCTGTCTACCATGCATTGCCCTTTTTATCCCTATATCTTACAACTATGTAACCCACTATCAATTCTACAACCTTTAATAGTATTTCTCTAGACATTTTAAACCCCTCATTCACACCTGACTGCATCCCCACATTCACTGCACTTCCATCTATGCTTTCAGTAACTTCCTTTCATACTCCTCCCTACATTTTTTCTGATTCATCATCTTGCTTGCTAACACTTTACCTTTCCATTCTCCCTTACACCATAACTCCACTTCTCCCTGATCCACATCCCCACAAGAACTGTGAAATGGTCAGAGTCTCCAAAGAATCCTCTCAAAACTCATGCATCTAACACAGCCTTTCTCAATCTTTCATCCATTGCCACTCAGTCAATCAAAGCCTTTTGTTTTTCTCTATCATCATTCCTCATCCATGTATATCTGTGGAACATCGTGTGCTGAAAAAAGGAGTTTGCAAGGGACAAACCCCTCTCAGCACAAACATCCACAAGGTAACTTCCATTCTCATTTACTCTATGTACTCCCCATATACCAACTATCTCACCAATTTTACCACATCCCACTTTTGCATTCATATCACCCATTATGACCACATTCTTCTCATTCTCAAAACCATTTATACTGTCATTCAGATTTCACAAGAAACAATTCATTTCATCCTTACCTAGTACAGTCTTCATACTCACAGGTGCAAATCACACACCCATGCATAAATCACAATTCCAATCTTTCCTTTCACCCACACCATTCTTGATCCATTCCATCCATGCTCTGTAAAGCTCTCCCACACTTTTGGTGATAGCAGAATTATACATCCTTCTTTTCTTCTTCCCCAATAATTTTCACTCATTCCTGTCCATAACACTCCTCCTTCCATGTCCTCCCATAACTTGCATTCATCATTCCCATTTTCACTCCACACAACCCACCTAAGGATATGGGTTTCCCAAACCCCTGCACATCTAAACTACAACTTTTAAACTTCTCCACAAGGTCCATCCTTTTACTCTAACCAGTCATCCCATTTACATTCACCCTCAATTACTCATCTCTTTTACTCCCTGGCATAACTGGTAGACTCAAGTGCTGTTTCATAGCCATTTGTGCCTCACCCTTGATAGGCCACTAGCAGAGGGCAACTCCAGAGCAGTGTTTATAAAGAGAGAGAGAGGGGGGGGGGTCCCAGGACACTTCAGGTGTCTGTCTGTATTTAAAAGGATTGCCCTGATGGAGTTGGACAGCACTAGAAAACTAGAGTATCCCCTTGAGGTACTGAAACTTGAAAACTTTCCCCAGTTTTAAGCCTATTCACAGTAGCAGCACTACTGCCACTGTGACTTACATTGCTTCAAACAAACCCATTTTTGCTCTCCCAGCCAGCAACCTCTCTTTCAATATATACCTCAATTCTGCAAGAAACTATACCCATTGACCCACCCTATGACTCATTTCCACTCCCATGGTTCCATTCACTGCTATATCCACTCCCTGGTATCTAAAAACACTCCAGTTTTCTCCATTCAAACTCTCACTCCAACTATCACCTCTCTGCAGTGCTAACCTAATAACCTTGCTTTTATGCATATTTACTCTCAACTACCTCCTTTCACACACTCTCTCAGACACAGGCATTAACTTCTGCAGTTTCTCATTCGTATCTGCCACCAGTATCATGTCATCAGCAAGCAACAGCTGATTCACTTCCTAGCTCCCCCTCACCCACTACAGACTGATTACATGCCCTCTCTCTAAGACCATTTACCTCCTCACAATTCCACCATACACCAATTTAACAGCCATGGCGACATCACACATCCTTGCTGCAGATCAACCTTCACCTGGAACCACCCAAATTCTTCTCTTTCTATTCCCAAAAACTCTTTACTCTTTTAGTAAAATCTCTTTGCTGTTTCTAAGTTTTCCTCCCACACCATACATTCATAACATATTCAACAAAGCATCTCTATCAATTCTATCAGATGCTTTCTCCAGATCCATAAATGCCACATACAAATCCTTCTGTTCCTCCATGTATTTTTCACACATATTCTTAATGCAAAAACCTGATCCACTTCCTCTGCCAGTCCTAACAACATATTGTTCCTCCCCAATCTGGTGTTTTGTGCATGCCAACATCCTTTCAATCACCACTTTCTCATACAACTTACTAGGCACACAAGAAATTTATACTCCTGTATAATCTGAGCACTCACCCTTGTATCCCATTCTTCATACAACGGCACTATATATGCATTCCACCAATCCTCAGGCATCTCACCATGATCAATACATTTATAAAAAATCCTAACTAACCAATCAAAAATACAGTTACTGCTTTTCTTTAGAAATTTAATGGTAATACCATCCACTCCGGCTGCCTTGCCACATTTCACCTTACGTAGGGCTTTCTTCACCACACCACTTGCCATGACTCTTACTTTGCATACCTCTCCAACCCAAACACCATACATCTAACAAAATATCATCAAACACATTCAACAATACTTTAAAATACTCACTCCATCTGCCCTTCAGTTCATTACTGCCAGTTACCAAATCTACATTTGCCCCTTTCACCAATATTCTCATTTGTTCTCTTGTTTCTCTCACTATTAATCTCCTCCCAAAGCATCTTATTCTCCCTGAAGTTTGCTGATACTCGTTCACCTCAACTCTTATTTGCCCTCTTTTTCAACCCCTGCACCTTCCTCTTGACCTCCTGCCACTGTACATTTCTCAATCATTTGCACTCCTTCCCTGTAAGTATTGCCCAAACACCTCTTATTTTCTCTTTCACAAGCATCTTTACTTCATCATCTCATCACTCACTTACCCTTTCTGATTTCTCACACACTTCTCTCACACATGGCAAGCACTGCTTTCCTAAATATCTTCCATTCCTCACCCACTCCCCTATTTTCATTTATTCTTACCTTTTGCCAATCTAAAGTCAATCTAGCCTTATATTTCTTCACACACATTGCTTCTCAAAGCTCACTTACTTTTACCACACTCTTCTTTCTGATATCATTTCCTCTTTTCTATAAACTTCAACAAATCTTCACCCTTGCCTTCACCAGGTAATAAACAGACATCCCACCAACTGTCCCCTCTCAGCACATTCACATCCACGAGCCTTTCTTTTGCACACCTATCAGCTAGTATGTAATCCAATAATGCCCACTGACCATCTTCTTTACTCACCCACATATACTTACATATGACCCCCATATATCATCATATACCAGCCACCACTGGGTGCGGACAGGCAAATGAGTCAAGAGACACAAAGTGACTAAGGGGCAGGTCATCCTCAATGACTCACCTCTCTCAAGTTACAAAATCAGGTTAAAACTATCATATACACCTCATGCATCATATATATATATATATATATATATATATATATATATATATATATATATATATATATATATATATTAT